>KN479744.1:25593-40748 GCA_000787095.1 Periophthalmodon schlosseri
AGTCTATTATCTATTTATCTAGCTTCCCTTTCTTTCTTTCTTTCTTTCTTTCTTTTCTCTCTCAATCCCCCTCTCTCTACCACATCTCTGTCTTTTACCTTTGTTTCTCGTTTTTCTCTCCTCTCTCTGTTTCACACTCCTGTCTCTGTCTACCCTTCTTTCTCTCTCTGTCTCTTCCCTCTCTTCTCTATTTTCTCTCTTTCTCAATTAAAACCTGACTATCTCCTCCCTTTATTACTCCCCTCTGCTCCCTTTCGGTGTCTTTCCCTTACTCCCTCTTTCTCCCCTTTAGCCCCCTCACTCTCTTTTCTCCTCATTATCTTTTTTCCCTCACTCTCTCAACATTCTCTCCTTATCTCTTTGTCTCCTTCTCTCTTCTCCTTACCTCCTCTCTTTGTTTCCCTTTCCCCTCTTCTCCCCCGTCTTCCTCCTCTTTGTCTCCTCCCCTCTCTTTTTCTCTCTCTCCCCTCTCTCTCCTCATGCTCTCTCTTCTTCCCCTCTTTCTCTCTCTCTTCCCGCCCTCTTTTTCTTTCTCTCCTTCCCTCTTTTTTTCTCTCTCCCCTCTCTCTCCTCCAAATCTCTCTTCCTTCCCCCTCTTTCTCATGACTGTCTCCTCTTTCTTTTCTCCCTCTTGCTTCTCTCCTTCTCTCTCTTTATCTCCTCCCTCTCTCCCCTCACCGTTTCTCTCCTCTTTCTCTCCATCCTTCTCTCTTTTTCTCTGTCCGGACTCTCTCTCCTCCTCTTCTTTCATCTCTCCTCTTTCTCCCCTTCCCTCTCTCTTCTCACCTCTTTCTCTCTTTCCCCCTTTTTCTCTCTCTCTCCCCTCTCTCTCCTCTCCCTCTCTTTCCTCTTTCTCCCTTCCTCTCTCTCCTCACTCTCTCCTCTTTCTCTCCTTCCCTCTCTTTTTCTCTCACCACTCTCTCTCTCCTCCTCTTCTCTCTTGTCTCGCCTTTTTCTCTCCTTCCCTCTCTCTTTTTGTCTCCCCCTTTCTCTCCTCCCCTCTCTCTCTTCTCTCCTCTTGTCTCCTTCTCTCTCCTCTCCCTCCCTCTCCTCTTTCTCTCTTTCCTTCCTTTCTCTCTCTTTCCCTCTTCTTTCCACCCTCTCTGTCTCTCTTCTCTCCTCTTTCTCTCCTTCTCTCTCCTCTTTCTCTCCTTCTTTCCCTCCTCCACTGCGCTGGTATCAACAGGAAAGACGCAGCCATTGAAACTAATTGGGCGGTGTGTGTTTGGTGCTTCTTTCTCTCCTTCCCTCTCTCCAGCCTGCTCCTCATTAGACTGTGGCTGTCGAGCAGAACACTAAAGCCTTATACACTCATCCTCTGCCAGCGTGGCTCTCACCGCTTTACACACTGTGGAATTGAACCCACAACTCTCTCTGGGGTCTTTAGTGTGGGCTCTGCGCCACAGGGACATCTGCAATAGCCTTATATGAGTTGAAGCTGATTATGGAGAAGTGGAGAATGTTTTAACGGCACATCAACACAGCACCTACACACCGAACTTTCAGATGTTCTACTTGTGTTGAATTTTTACACCATCCATCTCCAATATCCCAAATATGAGCTTTTTTTTATCTTTTTATTTTTTTTTTTACACATAAAATGCCTTATGTGAAACGTTATACAATTAGTGAGACATTTATTTAAGTAAACTACAAAAGAAGTTTGTCTGACCCTGAAGAAGACATACTGTGCTTGTGTCTGCTAGATAGTTATAGTATATCACAATATGGATCTAAAACGACTACGTTTGTACCAAAACGACTATGCGACACTACGACTAATCCTACACGTATCACGGATTAAGAAAACATCAAACTGGAGAGCGAAGTAAGTACAGAGCAGTGGGCGTGTACCAGTGGTGGTGAAAATAGGGGTTGATCGGCAATGTGGCGTCTTGAAAAAAAAGAACGGGTTTCACATCTGACATCTACTGGTAGAAAAAGATAAATTATGCAAATGGTAGCTTTAAATAGACAAAGGAGTTAAGGGTTAAATGCTTTATTGAATATAATATTTCTATCTATCTGTCTGTCTCTCTCTCTCTGTCTTTCTGTCGATATATCTATCTACCCGTCCGTTTGTCTGTCTGTCGGTGTGACTGCCTTAAAGCTGTAGTGTTGTGGTAGAATAGAGCGTAAGCAGAGAGCAGTGTGTGCGTTTGTCTAACGCTTCCTTGTGTTCAAAAGTCACATTAGCATGAGACAGCTCCTTATTTGTCCAGGCCACTTCCTGTCCCTGTGAGTCAACTGTGTGCATAAATAGACAGAAGAGAGAGAGGACAGCGGAAGAGAGAGACAGACAGAAGAGGGAAGAGAGACTTTAACAATACATTTATTTTGTGTCACTTGTCGTACAACCACACAAACACAATCACACATACGTCACATGTCCAGCCCCTCCTACAGGTGTAGCACTAACTGAGAGAAGAGAGAGAGACAGACAGAAGAGAGAGAGGAGAAATAGAGCGAAAGAGAAAGAGAGAGAGAGACAGACGAGAGAGAGGAGAGAGAAAGAGAGCAAAAGAGAGAGAAACAGACAAATGAGAGAGAGGAGAGAGTGAAAGAGAGAGGGACATACAGAAGAGAGAGAGGAGAGAGAGAGAGCAAAAGAGATAGAGAGGCAGACAGAAGAGAGAGAGAAGAGAGAGAGCGAAAGAGAGAGAGAGAGACAGACAGGAGAGAGAGCGAAAGAGAGAGAGACAGAAGAGAGAGGAGAGCGAAAGAGGAGAGAGAGCAAAAGAGAGACAGATAGACAGAAGAGAGGAGAGAGAGCGAAAGAGAGAGACAGACAGAAGAGAGAGAGGAGAGCAAAAAAGGAGGGAGAGCAAAAGTGAGAGAGATGGACAGAAGAGAGAGAGAAGAGAGAGAGAGCGAAAGAGAGAGAGAGAGAGAGACAGAATTGAGAGAAGAGAGAGAACGAAAGAGAGAGAGAAAGAAAGAAAGAGAGAGACAGAAGAGAGAGAGAGAGCGAAAGAGAGAGACAGAAGAGAGAGAGGAGAGTGAAAGAGGAGAGAGCACGTCCTCACAGCCTGTGCTTGAACGTCAGATTCAGGAATGAATGATAACTCTAAAAATGCCAGGTTTAAGTGAACTCACATGAGCGTCTCAGACCATGAGGGTTCAATGAGACAGGTTTTTTATTTGATCCTATAGGGCTTTTACATTGAAAGAGGAGAGAGCACGTCCTCACAGCCTGTGCTTGAACGTCAGATTCAGGAATGAATGATAACTCTAAAAATGCCAGGTTTAAGTGAACTCACATGAGCGTCTCAGACCATGAGGGTTCAATGAGACAGGTTTTTTATTTGATCCTATAGGGCTTTTACATTAAAGGCGGTATTTTACTTCTATGGGGAATTCACTGCTAACACATAACATATTTAGATCACCATGTTACCTTTTATTGTTTTGAAAATTCTATATTCACCAAAATCAACATATTAATATGTTTTAAAAGTTTCACTTTCGTTTCTGACGCTCTGAGTCGCCCCTCCCTTCGCTCCCCGCTAATGAAACTACTGCACATCACATCAGGTTTGCGAGGCGGTTGTGTACAGTCTTGTATCATGCTTTTGTATACTTATGGAGAATTGGTATGTGGGAGCAGGGGTGACGCAGGATTGTGGGCTGAGTATCGCACAGAATCTTACAGCTAACTGTAAGGAGTGTTTGAATAGGGCCCGAGAGAGATCGCTAGAACACTCAAACATGCGTGGATGACATCTAAAACCTCTTCAGGCATGTTTTTGTTGAGGGAACACTGTTATAACAGCAGGTAGAAAGCTAAAAAAAAACTGAATTAGCATAATAGCCCCTCTTAAAAATCCTATTAGGCATGTACACATATAAAAGGATTATTCAGTTAATACAGAAATACAGAGCAATGAAGCTGAAGAGGTGTCTGTATGTTTATAAATCAGAATACAACTTATTATATCATATCATAGAAAAGTACATTTAGTTATTTACTACCTCTAAGATTTCGTACAATGCTCAGACCACAAGCCTACGTCATTAAGTTCCACACAACAATTCTCCATAAATATATAAAAACATGATACAAAACTGTACACAGCAACTTCACAAACCTGATGTGATGTGCAGTAGTTTCATTAGCGGGACACACTGATTATGTTGTGATAGCGCTCTGAAGGGGGAGTGACTTAGCGTGGGGAGCAAAGGGAGGGGCGGCTCTGAGTTGAAACACTAAAAAGGTAACATGGTGATCTAATTACGTCAGACCCCACAGAAGTGCCTCTGGAGGTTTGGGGGTTTGGTATCTGGGAAATATTTTGATTGATCTGGAAACTATCTGAGAAATTATGATGGAGTGTAATGGGAGGGATTTGGAAATTGTTTAGGCTTATTCCCTCAAACTCGTAGCGCCAGTCCAAATGTTCTCCAGTAATACAGACAAACGAATCCTGCATGTTCCTGTGCTGCTGGCCTGGATACAAAGAGAAGCAGCTCATCCATTACTGTCAAGCTACAGAAGCAGGGCAGGAGCAGGCAGGAGCAGGGCAGGAGCAAGGCAGGAGCAGGGCAGGAGCCTAGGCAGGAGTAGGGCAAGAGCAAGGGCAAGGCAGGAGTAGGGCAAGAGCAAGAGCAGGGCAGGAGAAAGGCAGGAGCAGTAGTAGGACAGGAGCAGGGTAGGAACAGAGGCAGGAGCAAACAGGAACAGGGAGGCGCAGACAGGGGCAGGAGCAGGAGTAGAGCAGGAGCGGGACTACAACTCGATAACTTGGCTAGCCAATTCTTCCGGGGTTACGTCAGTTTGAACGTTCCCTCATATACAAATGGATATTAGTAAATAACTGTTTATTTCATGATATTTATGTCATTTATCTGGTCTCCTCACAGTCACATGTAAAAGAGGAGGTTCAGTGTCACGAGACGTACACAAGTCCAGAAATCGCAACTGAAAGATACTATTATTGCACGATAATTACGATGTAACTAACAATGACTTTTAACGAGATATATCGGTTCCAGTATTGCAAATCGGCGATGTCAATATGATCCCTCGATATCGGTCGATATTAATATTCAATACCAGTACTTCTTGTGCTGCCCCATTCTCTGTGTGCCCTTTTGGAACAGATTAATAAAGTCAAAATTGAAATAGAAGATGATTATATGGCTGTATTTGCAAAAACAGCGTCAGCGTTTCCAAGTGCTGCCATGATACGCTCATCTTTATTGCGTATTTACTTTATTTAAGGCTGTTCTATGTGGAATATAATCCCTCTTTAAATGGATTCAGTACATCGGGTGTTTGTAGTGTAGGGCTGCAGCTAGATATTATTTTAGTAATCAAGAAATCTATTGATTATTTACTTAGATGAATCAAGTTTACCTTTCATAAAATATCAAAAAAAAAAAGCATATTAGTTGTTGTTTTTTTAAGTTGTGGTTCATAGTTAAAACAGATATGTAGTTTGTTCCGCATGAAATAACACATTTATTCTTAATTGCACATCAATATGTCCCCAAAACAGAAGCATTTCACTTATATGATGGATAGACCAGATCAAAATGGCACTAGAATATTCATTATTTATTAACAGACTGTATTGTAAACAGGCCACGTTAAATGTGAACTGCAGTTACAGTTTGTATGAATTAATTTCATAGAAAATAAAGTTTTACGTCCCATCACTTCAGCTAAGATGAGAGTTAAACTTGTACATGTGTTTATCCTGCTGTGTTGTGCTTTGAGCTCTGTCTGCTGCACTGACGGTGGAGTCATTTTGCAGCACTAGCTCCATGTGCCGTTTGCTTTAACCTCCATGTATTTGGCTCTCGTCATGGCGTTTGAGTGAACTGATTTGTTTTCATCATCGCAGTTGTGCTCTCGCATGCAGCTAAACTCCACTCCCTAAACTCACCTGTGGGTCTAAAATACGCCGCTCTCTTCACTGTTGCGCAGTCGGTGCTGTGCAGGCTCCAATGCGAAAACATACTCCGTGCGGAAACCAAGTGTCAGTGGTTCCCTCCACGTGCCGTTCGCTTTAACCTCCGTGTATTTGGCTCTCGTCATGGTGTTTTAGTGAACTGGGCAACAGAGCACCCCGGCTAGTCAACCCGAATGCGAAAACATACTCCGTGCGGAAACCAAGTGTCAGTGGTTCCGTGTGCTTCAGTTTCACATGGTTTTAACTAATTATAATAATTCAACGAATACTCAGTTACTCAATTTACTTGATTAATTGTTTCATCCCTACAAACAACAGAGCACCCCGGCTAGTCAACCCGTTAGCCACAGTACAGCCTACTTACTCCAGACGAACTACACCATTTAAAATCAGAGTGTTCCTCCGCTGAGAGGCTTATCAGTGAGCTCCTGGAGCGACACCGGCAGATTACCTCACAACTTCGTCTCGCCGGTTTTAACAATGCTCTGCCAATCCAGCCGGAGATACCGCTGCGTCAAACGTAAAATGTAAAATGCCAAAAGAGAATATGCAGAATTACAGAGGAGATGGCGCAAATCAAATCTCTGTTCATCAAAAAGTCTACAGAAATACCCTCTCAGCATGTAATAAAACTACAACAGAGCATCTTTCAAGCATCATCTCCACGAATGCAGACAACTCTAAAGCGCTGTTTTGCACAATTAACCACCTTTTATGTGGGGCTCACTCCTCTCCAGACGAGCGTGAAGAGTTTGCAAACTTCTTTGAAAACTACATTACCCAAATCAGGGCCAGCATTACAGTTTCCAAGGGAATTAATAAGAAGGAATCAGACTTGGGAAAAAACTCTCTCTTCCTGTAATGCGTCCACCTCAAGGACCGACCCGATGCATGAAGATCTTCTTAAACGTGTTTCTAACTGCTTTTTAGATAATGTTTTAGACATGACTAATATCTCACTCACAACTGCGATTTTTCCTGATGATTTTAAAATGGCATTTATAAAACCCATCAAAGAAAAGCCAATCTAGACAACCATGGCCTTTCTACATACAGGTCCAGCTCAAACCTGCCCGTCTGTTTTGGGAAAATAGTGGAGCAAATAACATCTTATCTGTCTTATAATAACATTCTAGAAGTTTACCAGTTGGGATTCAGGAAGTACCATAGTATTAAAACCACACTCAATATGAAAGTGATGAATAAAATCATACCTGAAGGAGCGGTGCAAGAAACACAAATGTTCAAATCACTTCATATTGTCAACATAAAGCTTTTAACACTTATAGAGTTACTCACAGTGGGAAGAGGAACCACAATTTTACTCAAGTAAGAGTACTGTTGCGTCAATAAAAATATTACTCGATCAGGGGTCAGGTGTACGCTGCTAGAAAAGTAGCAGCGTAAGTGGGCGTATACCAGGGACAGTGAAAACGGGAGCTGATCTGCAGTATGGCGTCTTGAAAATAAGCGATAAAACATTGCTCAGATACGCACGAATCAGTCCAAATACAACTTTGAGAGTGTGAATGGTGAGGGGAAGCAACTATAAACTAAACTAAAAGTCAATTTTGCATAATAGGACTGTTTTGACTGAGGGATTTTTTTCAAAGCACAAAGTTACGACCCAAACTTCAGCAGCTGTTTTATTTCCCCCCTTCTTTTACGTGACCACTATTATGTATTTCTTTGTGATTAACGTTGTTTTGGACTAACGGCACTCCTACCTGAATACCGTTTAAACCCCCTCTCCTCAGTCAGCTTCATGATCAGCTCATTTAAACATGGCCAGAGCACTGAGACTGATTACAAGTGCTGCGGTGCAAATCAAATGGAAGTGTGTGGGTTTGCAATCACCTCCAGAGACCCGCCATTCTGTCTGAAAACACCGCGCGAAAACAAGACAATCATGTTGTGTCCCTGTATCTGTACATTTGCATAATTATGAGATGTGAAATGAGTTTGGAATTGGACAAATGTTTAGAGTGGTGTAAATGCAAAAATAACAAAGAAATGACGTTTAGTATGTATAAAGTAAGACCTGCTTTAAAAATAAACGCATTGCCATTTAAAATACAGACAATCACAATAAAGAAGGTTATTCACATATAATGGGATGAGATTTGTATTTTATTTAAAGGAGATGTATGTATCCTGCGCTCTTACAGTTAAAAAGGTACTTCAAATACAGCTGAACCTGCGTTGCCAATGTTTTAACCTGCAGGTAGAGGACACATACAAGTTTTTCTCATTCTCAGTATAAGGACAGGCCACGCCTCATGTGAAAGCTCAGAACCTCCAGAATTCACTCACTGAGCTGCAGAGGCTGCGCAGAGAGTCTTTTTAAGTTTGGATTTCAGCATTGAAAAGTGGCGACGCAAATGAGATGTTCGTGTGAGGCTCATTCTGCTTTCTAATTGGATAATCGTCTTGTGAACCAAAACACCAAATTATAACATAAATAAATGGGACATCATGTTCAATGTTTTTGTTACTGAATAAATCAGCATTACACTTGTTATCAGTAACAGCTCTATTTGATTTTAACATATTTACCTTGTATCTGGGGACACAGATAGGTCATGTTTATGCAAAATGTAAAATGTACCGTATTTTCCGGAGTATAAGTCGCACCGGATTATAAGTCGCACCAGCCAAAAAACGCATAATAATAAAGAAAAAAACACATATAAATCACATCTGAGTATAAGTCGCACTGGCCAAACTATGAAAAAAAAAAAGTCGCACAGCCAAAAAACGCATAATAATAAAGAAAAAAACACATATAAATCACATCTGAGTATAAGTCGCACTGGCCAAACTATGAAAAAAAGTGCGACTTATAGTCCGAAAAATATGGTATGTAAATGTATGGAAAATCTACATCTTACATACAGTTCCTCAAAATCTTTATTAGCTACTATTAAATAAGTGTATTTTGTGCCTGTGTAGTTAGCATAATTTTATCTCTGGAAAAGCTACTGTCCCTCTGGTACGGTGGCTGAAACGCCCGGGCCTCTCTGAGTTTGCATGTTCTTCCTGTGTGTGGGTGGGTTTCCTCAAGGCGCTCCGGTTTCCTCCATCAACCCAAAACATGCACCATAAGTTAAATCCTCCAACTAGCCTTGACCAACACCAGCTCAAGATCTGGAGATGGATCCCTGAGCTCCTGACAGGTTGCCCCAGCGGCATTAAAGGATGGGTCAAATGCAGAGGACACAAATGCAGAGGAGCAGTGGGTGACCTATGAACCAAGAACAAGGAGTACCTTGCTGGAGGAATAGACTATAGCGCTCATTTTAGGTTTATGGTACCTGAGCATAAAAGAAAACCTGTGCACCAAGACACAGGGTGAACATGCAAAGTCTTCACTGAGGAACAGGCCTAGAACAGAACCTAAAGAGGCGGTATTATGAAAAATGGACTTTTTGGAGCTTTCTACCACGTTATAAAGTCGTTCCCTCATCATAAACATGTCTGAAGAGGTGTTAGATGTCCATGTCGATTAGATCCATGCATGTTTGAGCAATCTAGCAATCTCTCCCTATTCAAACCCTCCTTACAGTTAGCAGTACGGGCCTGTACAAGACTCCGCCCACAAGCCTAACGCACCTAACTCACTAATGACCATGTTACAAAAGCAGGATACGAACCTGATGCGATGTGCAGTAGTTTCATTAGCGGGATGCACGCTGACAACAATAAAAGGTAACATGGTGATCTAAATATGTCATGTGTTAGCGGTTAATACCACGTAGAAGTAAAATACCCGCTCTTTAAACAAGTCTATAGCTAAAGATGTTTTGCATGTTCCACTCTGCATTCCACACACTGTTCTCATACTGACTGTAAAGTGGAGTCTGCAGTGTGACTGACAGAATCTGGGCACGCTCAGAACAGCCATGGAGTTTTTATTACATCAGGCACTGCTCCTGTCACCTTACAGCGGAAGGCTCTGGAACTACGCTACCCACAATGCCCCCGGGATGGAGTTTCGAGGATATGCGTCCTTTTTGTCTCTAACACAATCTTATTTTGATTGCAGGCTCAGAAGTTGAAGTCAAACTCGACGGTGGATGGTGTTTTCTGTGTAAGTACAATTCCTGTTCCTTTTCACTCCCCACTGCTGATTGTGTAAAATGTCCAATCTAAGCGTTCTCCGTGAAAAGAACAATACAGACCAATACAAAAGAACAAACAACTGGTGTTAGCTGCATGATGTCAAAGGTCATTTCTATACCTGATGGTGCTATTGTTTAAAGGGCCCATGTTACAGTTTTCTGACCAACGTTATAATGTTGTTTCGTCATCAAAAACATACCTGGAGTTTTGTTTCGTTTCATACCACCATGTTAAACACACACACTCTGCATATTTAGGCTGATTTCTTCTCTCAAACAGAAAACACTCTGTTCCACCTTGTGATGTCATATGGTAATAGAGAAAGTGCTGCACTGTGTTTTTTAAACTCCATACACCTTCACTAGAATCATTTGGATAATTTCATTCCTGGATTTGCCAATCTCTACAGAACAAAAGGTAAAAAAAAAAGTAGCTGTTAACTTGAAAACTACTGCTTCATGACATCACAAGGTGGAACATTTTGAGCTTTGGAGATGTAGACAGACTAATGATAAAGGAATATGTGTGAATGAAATGAAACACAACTTTAGATATTTTTTTTTGATGAGGTAGCAACATTCTAACATGGCTTAAAGCTCACAAGAGTCAGTTTGTGTAATTTAGGACCTTTTAAGGGATCCACCTGGTTGCACACTGAGGAGTGAAGCAGTTTGAAGCTAGTGGCCTCAGTGGCTTTGTGGCTGGAGTTTGTGTCCGCTAACACACAGGAGCAGTGCCTGATTTGAATTACTTATGTAATAAGTTGCTACAGACAGACCAAACTAACTGAGGGTGCACCCAAGTTTTTATTTGGATTAAATTATGGGTGATACCAGTGATTTTTGTTTCAAACCAATACTAATTAATACTATTGTAACTATACAAATACAAAATACCAATGTGTTTTGCATTGAAATGCATTGAAATGTCTCTGCTATATAGACCAGAAGGTTTTAAAGGTACTATGAAGAACTACCTCGGCTGTTATCATTATCTTTGCTCCAACCCATCTTGAACTAATCTAAAAAGTAAATATAAGTGCAGATTAGGGTTGTCATAAGTATCGAAAATCAGATACTAATCAGTACTGTCGAAACTAGATACTCATTCGAGCAGGTATCGATACTGAAACAGTCACATTCACAGGACAGAAATGAACCTTTCCTGAATAGCTGTAGAATGATCTTGAGCTGTATCAGAACAAGTATAAGACACATAGACTAGTCTACGCCCATGGACCACTATGGAACCTACTGGACGACTGAGGGATTACACACAGTCCACACACAAATAATATAAAAGAAAGTACTGCGATTTAACTTTGAAAAACAGATTCTATTGTCTAAAGAAAGTTTTGTTTTGTTTTTTTATCATCATTATGGAATCGATATTGAGTAGCAAAACTTTCTGTGTTGATATTTTTACATAGCAATTGATATTTTTTGATACCGCACAGTATCACAGTATATATCAATATTTTGGTATCGATCCGGTCATAATGGGTGTACAAACTGAAAATACAGGTTGGTAAATATAATTTTTACAATGCATGTACAGCTCTAATTCCACGTATTTTACTTTTATTTGAACAACAAAATAAATGTGATACCTTTAAGGACATAAAATGACTGACAGCTGCAGTTATCTCCCTTCATCTACTTTTACAGCAGATGCCCAAACATTATCCCCGGCTCAGTGCGAGTGTTTTGATGTGACCCCATGTTGAGAGCTGATTGCCGGCCTGGCCTCGTCTCTGTAGTCCCTTTGAGGAGTGAAGGGTGCGGGGCTTATCAGGGCCTCCTAAAGTTCACCCCAAATGTCACTGTGCAATAATAAGGCTGTGTAATGTGCACGGATGGCATTTGGAGCAGGCAGAGCGGGCCGGAGGAGATGACCCAGCCTTTATTAGTAAGACTTAAAATGCACAAGCAAAGAAAGGACATGCGCTTTAAGTTTACAGTCTGAGAAATCCAGGATTACTCAAAGCTGATGTTTGAGCTCAGTAAAGGTGCACTTTTGTAGGGGACGGTCTGCTACCTAAGAGGTTACTGCTTTGGCTGTAATGTTCTATACCATACTATCTATTTTTATTGCTCAAAAATACATACATTTTTACTGTGAGCGGGACACCACTCCACCGATCTGACCTGTGACTTTGCCTGGTAGCGTTACTTGCTTGTCTCCACTAAGATAAGTTTAATGCCACATTATGGAACAGTCCTTGGCACAGCAAGATGGATTCTCACGATATTTGTGAGTTCACAAATTCACGAGGATGTATCTTGGCTGGTGCGATAGGACCCGTCCACTGGTTGCCGGACCGATCGCAAAGCAAAGGTGCCAAAGGTGAAGCGTCTAAGCAAACCAAAACAAAACATGGCAACGCCGACAGATGTGCTGCAGCCTATTTTGAAACAATTAAAAAAAGGCATCTGTGAGAATTTGTCCAGTTTCAATTTGTGGCGTTCCTTCAGATGATGATATAAGGGAGAGGGGGGTAACCTTTTCTTTGGGCAAGATTAATCTGCAAGACTTAAGAGAACAGGAAGTTAAAAGTTGTTTCAGCATTTTGTATTCAGCAGAGGTTTAGAGATACAATAAAAACCTACTTCCCCAATCCCAAATGATAATCCCAAACATGTGTGTGAGCAACGTAGCCCTCTTCTGCTTGAGATGACACATGGTAGAGTTTGCATGTTCTCTATGTCTGCTCAGTAGCTCAGTTGGTAGTTCTCATCCAGTGATCCTAAGGTTGGAGGTTTCTGCATAAACATCATTGGTGGAACGGTCAGATCCATTGACCCGCATGTTGGCGGTGCAATTCCGGCCCCCCACAGATAAATGCTGTTGTCGTGTCCTTGGACGAGCTATGTAATTCCGGCCCCCCACAGATAAATGCTGTTGTCGTGTCCTTGGACGAGATATTTAACTCCCTCGCCCCCAGTATCAGCATACACTGGTCTATTTATTGATGTAAAATGCTCTGAGTGCCTTGTAGGTAGAAAACCGTGACCATTTACCATTTTACAATAGGGCAGTGGTGGAAAGTAACAAAGTATAAAAGTGCCGTACTTCACTACATTTGAGAGCAGGTATCTAGTTTCTACTCAACTATGTTTTTGATCTTGGCTGGAACTTACAAGTATTTTTCTTTTCTGCTGCAGTGAGTGAGGGGTCAATAATTATTAGCACATTCATGGAAACTTCGTGCCCAAGTCCCCTTGCGTAGTGTTATCCAGCCAAAGCCTCATACAAAGATCATTCACCTCAAAAGTACATGCACCAATGATGAGAAAAAATATTATTATTATTAGAGTAGAGCGCATATTAAGTGGTTAACTGTCTTTACTCTGAGCGGGCTTGCATTTCCATACTTTCTGTGTGGTTAAATCAAGTCTGTGAGTTTCTTCTCCCCTTGGTAAATTATTGTCTTATTTTTATTACTGATTTCACAACTATCACTATTCTTCTTGCGTCCTTCTCTGTTGCACTTTTATGTGTAATTATTTTTATTACCATAATTTAAAGCTCCAAGCTGGGGGTCGGGGATAATTGGACACTGATGCGCCAACTGATGGAATGAGGGGAGGGGATAAATTAAAGGAAATGCATTTTCAGGAACTGTAAGGGCCTGTTTCACATTGTAAATTTATTCCCTCACTCGGACTGTTTATATATGTCAATAAAAACACTTGAAATACACTACGAGTCAAAAGTTTGGACACACCTTCTCTTTCAATGATTTTTTTCTTTATGTTTACTGCTTTCTACATTTTAGATACATACAGAAGACATAAAATATATGAAGCAAGATATATGGAATTATGTAGTAAAGAAAAAAAAATGAAATAACTCAACAATCTAAAATCTAAAACAAGTTTGAGTTTATCTTTTGTTTACTATACTCCATGTATGTCCATTCACAGTGTTGATGCCTTCAGTGAGTATCTACAAAGTGAATAATCATGGAAATAAAGAAGAAACATAAACGAAGTGTGTTCAAACTTTTGACTGGCAGTGTATATGCGTCCACATAACCGACCGTTCCGTGTTTGTTTTCCAGGATCCTCAGATTGACGGTCCGAGCACGTCCAACGCCATCCCGCGGAGCTCCGCTGTCCTGACCCGGCCCTCTGCTGCTGGCCCGCTGCTGCCCCTGCTGGTGTGGCTGTGCGCCCGCTTCTGTCCTGGACTCTTGTAGCCTCAGAGCTCTCCACACATACACGCACTCATACGGTGGACTGACACATTGTACAGAGGAGCCCTTCCCTTCAACTCAGTGAAACCTGGCGTATTTTGTTTACCCTGGATTTTTGTCTATTTGCTTTTTTTTTAAAAATATGTTTGTTGTTGTTTTACTTTTTGATTTTTGTATTTCAGTTTGCAGCTACGTGTTGAAGAGGTGTTCTGTAAAATATGTGTAAACTATGGATGTGTTCTTTAGTTTGTGAATTAGGTTTGTGAGAAAATGACAGAACTTTGGACAGTGGGATTATACAATGTGTACAGAGTCATGTTAGAGTCACATTTAAAACTATCAACCACATATGAAGTATATGTCACAACATACCTGCTAAAAACAATATTATATTAAGCTGTTATTGCACCATCTGTTAACTACAAACAGCAGTATAAGTAATCTATTTTCTTAAATTTAAAATAGCTTCAGTATTAATGCATTTCTCTTGACTACACTTTGACCAGGGAAAATAATGCAAATGGATCAGTGAAGTCAAATTAAATCAAGACTTTGCAAAAGTTGCCAAAATAGACCATGTACCCAATCATATTTGAGAGGAAAAAAAAAAAAAGTAACACAAAAATAAAAAAATAAATAAATAAATAAACCATTAAATCAGATTTGTTTTATTACAGTGGTACATGTGAAGGAGCTCACTGGTCACCAACCATTTTGAATACAATGAAACTTCTCTCAGTTCAGATTAACAGAGTTTAGTACTGTGATTTCTTTTTTTTCTTTTTTTTTTTTTTACTTGATACTTGTTTTGATACATATGGACCATGCATGTCCCCGATTGGCTATTGTATCTGTCAATCACAACCGTCTGAGCTTGAGGAGATACTCTGGTCACCAGACTCACATTTTCATAAAGTATT
>KN479749.1:0-12552 GCA_000787095.1 Periophthalmodon schlosseri
AATTTGTGTGAATGTGATTTAAGCATAATTTCTCCCAAACCTTAACACTATTACAACCTTCCTCTAGTCATCATTCATTTTTTGTTTTTCATCACTTTGGCATGCCTTCCATTTATTTTCTTTTACTCGTTCCAACATTCTTTGTTTTTCTTCACAGCTAAACTCTTACTTGCACACAGAAGCCAGCTGTTGGTGGAACATCATTATCTCTTGTGCGCAGCTCTGCCCACCTTCATTATTTCTGTTTCTGTATCTCTGCACTGCCCTGTAATTACTGCACATTGGGCCATGGCTGCTGCTATCCATGTGTTCGCCTCTCATACACATCCAGCCAAATTGCTTTCTGTAAAATAAACACCTTTTTCCATCTGTCAGTCTTTTACCCTTTTCTCCTGCAATGTTTCTTCATTTGTCCCATATTTTTTTTTATTTCTGTCTACATTTGTGTTTTATTTGTCGAGTAGCTTTTGAATAAACTCTGAAGCTCCTCTCCCATCTACTGCTCCCTGTTCTGTTTGAGAGGACTGTCACATGGTGTATATACCGTAGTCACGTCAGGGTAAAACAACGATAAAATATATTTATAAAAATTGCAGTTACTTCCTAAAGGGTTATATTTTCTTTTTTTTTTTTTTTTTTTACCAGCAAAGAGTTTGCATGGAACAATTAGCTTAGACACTTGAAAGTTATTGCTCCATTGTTTTTCCACTTAATTTATGCCAAGATGTCTTTGTACAGCTTCTGTCATTCAATATTTAAGTGGAAATATTCACTTCAGTGTAGGGTTTCTCATATCATATAAAATCTCAGTGATTTGTCTTTTAGAAGCTGCATCTTTTGTCTTGTACTAACCCTCCTTGTGTCTTTTTCTTTCTTGCTTTCTGGCTATCCAGACCATCTATACAAACAGCTTGAAAAAAATCGTCTTCTCACCAATGAACTCAGAGTAGCCTTGAATGAGGCTTGAACCCTTGACTCCATAATTTGTTACACTCACGCAACAAATATACCAAATGCATGCTCATATTGCTTGAAGATTGGTTTTTTATGTTGGTTATTATCTGGGCTGCAGTAGTGTCATTTCAAGAAATCATTCCGAAGTCACCCTTTAGCCTTAAATCAAATGCAATACTTTAGATACAACTACAAAAACAAAACTATACATGGCAATCAAAAGCTATATAAACATAGCTACTCCTTTTAACAAAAATAAAATGATAATGATGTGCCTTTTTAAAATGCAGCAGTCATGCTTTTATAACTTGCAACTCAAGTATTTTCTTTTAGAAGTACTGTTGCTGGTATTTTTATAAAAATTTCAACAGCATAATTGTAAGTTAGCTATTGCCATACACAGCTGTTTAATTTTTTTTGCACAAAACAAAAAGTGACTGGTGTTGACTTCTAGTATAAGAACTAGGGCTGTCAATCGATAAAAATTTTCAACATGATTGTCTTGAGTGAACTTGCAATTAATCACATTTAATTTGATAATTTTTTTAATGTACGTTTTAATAACACATTTAGCTTTTTTAATACAATTTTTTGCATTTTTCTCTTTTTCTTATTGCTTATTTTACTAATGCCTTTATTTGTAAGCATAAATACTATCTAGAAATGTGTGTTGGAAAAAATATCAATGATCACTGCTTCACATCAGTACAGTTTGGCCTGAGATGAAATATGTCTTATTCATTATCGTCAGCATCCATTCATTTAAACACGGCTGTCAGCCATGTGGTGGTTCCACAGTAGGCAAGTCAAGGAAAGTTTATTTGTATAGCACAATTCTTGCTTTACAGAATAAAAAATACATTAAAATCACAATACAAACAAATCAAAACATAAATGATCATCGTAAAATTAACATCAAACCAGAAATGTGCAGAATAAAAAACTTTCAGTCATATGCAGCTAAACAGAACCGTTTTGAGCCTGGATTTAAACATTATCAAAGTAGAGGCCTGTCTCACATCATCAGGAAGACTTTCAGGTTTTAGCTGTATAAAACTGAAATGCTGATTTCCCATGTTTAGTCCTGACTGAGGACCTCAGGGACCAGCCTTCCTGCTGTGCCCAGTGTGTGAGATTGTTCATATGACACTAATTTGTGGGAGATGTACTTTGGTGCTAGGCCATGGAGAGACTTGTAACAAGCAGAGCTGCTTTAAAGTCTATTCTCTGAGCCACAGGAGCCGGTGCAGAGACCTGAGCACAGGACTTATGTGCCCACACTTCCTTACCACTCTTTTGGAGAGGCCAGTGAGCAGGCCTTAGACCGTATATCTTTTTGATTTTTGCAATGTTTAGATGGTAAAAAGCTGTTCTTGAGTTGATATGGCTGTTAAAGTTCAAGTCAAGTCCTTTTTAGTTCTAGTTCTTTTAGTCCTTTATTGCCCCTAGATTTCTAGCCTGTCGCTGTCTGACTCTTTCACAATAAGACTTTTTCTGCAGTGGGAATCTACAGAGACTTAGGGCCTCTAAAGAAGCACTGCTTATTTTAGCGCAGCCTTGACATCTTAAACGGCGGAACTTCTTGAAGTTATCGTACTTTGGGAAGGCTATTGTTTTGGTTATTTTCAACGACATGAGAGGACTGATCGCTCCGGCATTTTAACATCGAGACACGACACGGGAAGGCGAGGATGCTTAGCAGCGCTTTTACAGCAAGTACTGGACGGGCGCACTGCTCTGCTCGGATCCTCCTCTCCTGCTCCTCGTGCGCGAGGCAAACACGTCTCTTGCCCTCCGCAGCCGCACGCACGCCTCCCTGCCTTCATACACAGCAGCGGAGGAGAGCACCAGAACCTACAGGATCAGAGGCAGCAGAGCGCAGTTTGACCCGCAGCCTCGCTCTAAACTTGTTCTCATTGTTTTTGTATGAACCGGAGAAGACCAAAACCTGCAGAATCAGAGCCAGCAGAACCCCTCGCCTGTCTCCTCAAATTCACCTGAAATTGGAGCGCGCTGATGGCCAAAATTAACATGCGATTAATTTGCGTCAAAAAATTGTCGCTGCTAAAATGACTCTGCGTTAACGCGATAATAGCGCGATAAAATTGACAGCCCTAATAGGAATTATTCATTTGCTTGGTAGTAATGCTACAGCCTTGACAATAGCCAATGCATAAAAATCTATATCTCTACTTTTCCATATGTTAGGTAGAGGGCACTTTGTACAACACCTAACTATTATCCTTCTCTTTACAAAAAAGAACATGTCTAACGAACATTTTATTATACCTTATGTCTTTGTCCTGTCATTGTTTTGTAATAACTAACAGATTTAATGCTATATTAACAGATAAACTCACATGTGCTCAACAAGAGAACTTGCGTGTAAAGCAGATCCTGGATCAGACACTAATGG
The DNA here is from genome assembly GCA_000787095.1 of Periophthalmodon schlosseri. Lineage (NCBI taxonomy): Eukaryota > Metazoa > Chordata > Actinopteri > Gobiiformes > Gobiidae > Periophthalmodon > Periophthalmodon schlosseri. Next base: position 3,371 of record KN479749.1, read on the forward strand.
AGATGTTTAACCTTTGAGCTTTGGTGCTCTTCTCATCTGTTCCTTATCTTCAAGTATGACTGCTTCTTCTGTACTGTATTGCCACTGCAGAAAACATGGGACCTTGTGTATTTAACTTAAGTAAACAAGGGAAAAAAATCTCAACACAAGGTAGCAGTAAAGACACTGTAATAGCATAACAGGAATATGTATTGTTTATATGTATAGTTTGGAATATTTTGCACCATATCATTGTTAATAAAGCCATATTATAAGCCAAGGTTATTTAAGAGAACTTTTATGTGCTTTTTGTTAAACACTGTGTCCAGTTAGTTTGCTGTAATCAAATGTAAACTCTGTATGCACTCAGTATATCTACAGTACTTTACTCCCTTGCACTGTCTAGTTTTTGTCTCATTTTAAAGATGTGAATAAATTGTTTAGTTATGTCGCTTGTCTGGTATTTACATTTATTTACAATTGCACAAGAGGTGAACTGTTAGGGACTTCTAATATTTTGCACAAAATACTTTTAACTTTTTTTTAATGGCTATAATTATATTATTGCACCATTTGGTTGTCTAATTTATGACAAACACTGAATAACTTTCTGGAGATTGGACGTCACCTGCATGGTGCCATGGAAGTAGAAAGTTAAAACCATACTATGGAACATTCGCCATAGAGATGGATACATTGTATGCCATAATGGGGAATATTATACCAAAAAACAAAAGGGTGGATGCCCTCCTTCAGGCCAAATAAGAGTCAGATTTGTGAAGATGCAATTCCGTTCACAGTTAGGACGCATGTTTTGACACAATTTTATGTGAAATAAAAATATCAAAAATGAAAACAAAAAACAAGCTTTTTTCAGTTTAGTTTTTGCAAAAAAGTTACTCTATTGGGCTTTAACATGCGAAACTCTTCTCCCGACCAATAGGGGGTAGTATGATACCTTGACGCGTCACAGGCGAGGTGAAAGTTCATCTCAGCCGCATTAGCTCCAGAAAAAAAACATCACTTGAGTTATGGGAGAAAATCCAAACCTGTCTGTTTCTGTCCAAGACAGCAAAGCTGCATATGTCCTTAGCAATGTGGCAGAAGTGGTGGAGCGAATTCTCACATTTGTACCCACCAAGTCACTACTACAAAACGCAAGGTAACGTTAACTGTTTTTGTAATGCTAATATGTGGCTAAACAAGCACAAGTGAAAGTGTGATCTACAAAAGCTACTGCATGTGATTGTCTTAGTAAAGTCCAAAAGTCCAACATAGTCGCGCTCTTATTACGTGAAATACATGTGTTGTGTTTGGTTTCAGTGTGTGTAGATTATGGAGGAACTGCGCGCGTCGAGTCCTGAGAACTCGGCAGGATCTGTCCTGGGTGTCAGCCTGTGGACCGTGTAATTCAGCGGTCCATGCTCTCTTCAGCGCTCTCAGCGAGGAGGTGGAGGTCAGTGTGTGGTGCTCTCTGAGCCCTTAGACATGAAGTCATAAGCATTTAATATGGCTTTTTTTCTGTGATCGTCAGAATGTGTTTCTGCTGCCCAAAACCGTCTTGGCCATTGTAGACTGTGAGACTTTCAATGGACAAGATTTGTGTTATAGAAATACAGGTATTTAGTAGTCTACTTTATATTGTATACTATGAAGAACTTCGATTATGTTTTATTTATGTACCAAAAACTAAATAGCTAATAACAGTTGTAATCTTGTAAAGATTTCAGTGACAAATTACATCCATAATAATTGTGCATTTTGAATTTATTTGCTTATTACTTATATTTATATAGAAAAACCTTTGTTTTAATACAAATGGGGGTCAGTTTAATTTAATTCTGAAATAAAATTATCTGTCTCCTGAAGCAAAAAGAAGCCGTCATGGCTCTGACCCAGTTGAGGATGTAAATCTTCTCTTTCCCAAAAGCTGTGATATCATGGGAATTGCCAGCCCTGGCATTGTCTGTAAGTGTCTTGTTTAATCTTTATGTTGATCATTCCTTAAATGTATTTACAATATTGATTAATTATGTATGTTTGGTAGCTTTACTTAGAATAAAACAAATGAACTATACAGGCATTTGTTTAAATAATTTAACTTTTGTATAGTATTCAGCCCACAAACATTATTTTATAGACATTTTCAATGAAAGAAGGGCTTATTGCTTTGTACTGTCAATAATATGTATGATGTAAGAAAAAATAGTGACAAAACGTAAGGGTGCACTATGCAACTGTTCTGTTCTTTGATGGGGATATTACTGCTCTGGCTGGAATATTCCATTGCATGGCATAAACTTACTCCACTCCATTAATCCACTTTTTTATTCAATTATATGTGTTTTTATTGTTTAAAAATACATTGAAAAACATGCATTCTGATTGTGTAACTCACCTGCTCTTCTCCTTAGAAACAGATAAGTTAAATTCCATACTGTGGAACCATCCACACCAAACAATATGGAAATAGACCACCATTAATAATATGTCCAAAAATCAGTTTATAAATTGTAACTACAACCATATGTTTCACTTTTTTTCTTTAGTAACTCCCCACAGTGCCCCTACGGCACCTCCTAAAGAATATCAGGAAGGGGAGGCAGGCTTTGCAATTATGTTTCCCAGCATTGATGGAGTTCAAATCAAGCCTTTTCATTTTTGCAAAAAGACCATCTCCTCCACAGCCATGAAAGAAGCAGGTTGTTATTATTATTTAAACATGCAACACATTATTTTATCTTTAAGATTGTCAACTCTTCTCATTTGCCTCTATTTTAGGACTAATCGATAATCCAGATCTTCGTGTGGTTCTACTGTTTGTCTATGAAGCATATAAATGTGGAGGAGCACGCTTTCTAAATCAGATCCTGGGGCCACTGGCGGAGACCAAAGCTCTTGTAGCAGGGGGTCTTGTGGAAAGTGTATTCTCTCCTCCCAGGCATTGGTATGTGAAACCATAAACAACCATAACATTAAATACACACCTGCTGGAATGCAAATTTGTAAATGATTACTATACATTGTTATAGATTAAGAATATGCTAACGAAATTTTCCTTGCACATTTCTGTCTAGCTGCAACCAGGGAGCATATGGTGTAGTGGGGCTCACATTGAGTGGCTCAAAGGTGCAGGGGGCCTCTGTGCTCTTGGATCAGGACGTCAGCACCCCACAATCAGCTGAGGTTACCATTCGACGGCTTAAAGCAGCAAACATTCCGGAAAAAAACACCATTGGCTTCATGTTTGCCTGTCTGGGGAGAGGCCAAAATTACTACAATAACCAGAGCAACGTGGAAGCAGATGCCTTTCGTAAAGTATTTCCTAATACTCCACTTTTTGGCCTGTTTGGCAATGGAGAAATTGGTTGTGACCAGATTATTAAGGATGACTACACGTTGTGTGACACTGACTCAGAAGGACTGCAGCATGAGTACACAACCGTCATGACATTGGTCCATCTAGGTTAGCAGGCTAGTGACAGTGAAACTAAAAAAAACAGTATCCTCTGAATGTAGCTGCCAAGGTTTTTTCTGACCAATGTGGAGAGTCACGTTCATGGTAGCACTTTTGTGACATGGACCAAGAGGTAGTTATAGCGGAGTTGGAGAACTTGTCAAAGGGTATGGAATACAAATACCTTATTTGACACACAAATGTACAGTACTAAGTTTACTCTGTGTAGTGATTCCCCAAACATACACCTTGGTTTGGTACATACCCAAGGTAAAATAAACCCAAAACGAGCACTTTTAATTAGGTGAATTGGGCCCTAATGCAATGTGACGATACTAGTTCTTCAAAGTCAAGATGTCTTGATTTTAAATTTTGTACATTTTTACACTTTTTTACCACTGAAAAAACAACAACACTGTGATGGCCTGAAAGTTATAATTCCGGTACTGCAAGTTCTGTAAGAATCATGCAGTGCCTAGATTTTGTTCACCTTATCAAATGCAACACAACAGTGGTACTTTAGCTTTTAAGAATAAGTGAGCATGTTAATTCTTGCTCAGTGGCTCGTTATTTGTATTTTTGGATAACTTTTGAGTCATCTAAATCTGTCTTGTCTAGATGGTTACTTTTTTATATATACTTTTTGTTATCCCAGGTTATGGCAAAACTAGTAATCAAGTGTAAATGTTAAAGTCAATATTTAAGATAATTGTCTTTGCATATTATTAAACACATTATTTTCCCTTCAAAATTGAGTTTATGAAGTCATCAAATAATATGCCTGCAGTCCACTACCTTTTATTAACTGGCCTTTTTATGAAGACTAAGAGCAGTTCTTGTGTATTATCCATTGTCCATCCACAGTCTTATTGTATATGAAAACCTCTTAAACAAATGTGTCTGGTATCAATGCACTTTAAGAATGTGCCAAATCATATGCAACCTTACCCCATAATTTCAGTTTTATTAAATCGCATTTGTTCAGCTGTCTTAACTGTGTATCTGTGCTTCATTCGTTGGTCTATCGGACTGGCTGTGCACCCTTAAAGCAAATCAGTACTTATTCTGCAAAGTGGGAACACACATTGAAAGCACACTCCCTGATAACTGAATCTCAGCCTATTAGGTTATATCTCTTCCAGCCCACGTCCATGCGCGTTTATGAGGGAGATAGGCTCGAGTTTGATTGATGTGAGCTTTAACCATCGACTGGCTAATCCCGGTGAATGACAAACGTTTAAGCCAATTGCTGCAAAGGTAATTATATTCCCACAGTATCCTTATTTTGGGAAAGCATAAAATCGCTCATGCCACAGAGAAGGACGACCTACCGGGCGTAAAGCTAATAAAATCATACGTGCGATAATCCGCTCTTAAATTGGCCTCAATCTGGAACTGAAACAATTAGCTACTCATAGGCTATTACTCACGCACGCACGGATACGCACGCACGTCCACCCTACCGACAACATTTTTAGATTGGTATGTCGTGACCGGAGCGATGCAAATGTCACACAAATAGTTGACGACCAGTCTCCGACATGATAATGTGATGGCGTTTGGATAAACTGCGCTGTCGTGCGGCTGTTCTGGAAAAGGTTGGGCTGTGAGCGGAGGCTTTGTCGGGCTTATTTCAGCGCCTGGACAGCTCCTTTCCAAGGGTTCCCCGCTGCGCTCGCCGGGGAAACCCTGTGCTGAGTAGCGGACACACATCACTCTCGCCAGGACAGCGCTCCAATAAATATGATCGCCGTGAAACGCGGAAAACCTGAAGTGTTCTGCTCTCGTGACGATGGTTCTTGCGATTGAGCCAGAGCGCCGCTTTGTTTTTTCACTGAAATTCAGCCAGCGCGAGTGGGAGCAGCGGAAGCAAAAGCGGCAGCAGCAGCAGTGGTGCTCATCTAAAGCAAAAGTGCTAAGGATAGCTGCAATCTACACTCACCGCGAGTCCACGGCTGCTCCACTTACTACCCTCAACACCACGGAGTCAGCAGGCGACCAACGCCAGGCAAACATTCCCGCCATCGATGCAAATGTTGCACAGGTATGATCTTCTACAATGTATAGCTACGTCATATGGGCTAAGACAAGCGTTTCTCTTTTCAAGACTCGCCCAAGTAAGAAGATTGTTCATTGGGTTGGGAGTAGTATAAGCATTGATGAAACCATATCTTCATCTCAGTCTTTGCTGGAGTCATGGGCCAAAACTTTTTAACAATCAGATTCTTTCAGAAAGGCATAAGAGTTTTATCCTGTCTGGCATGTCTGATCAGATACACTTGTATGTCATAGCATATAGTAGACTATAACATACGAGTACCTATAGGCGTATTATACAGACAACTTTATTCAAGACTTTAAGATCCAGTTTGAAGTGTAATTCCCCTGTGTGCACATTTCAGTATTAGTGTAAAACATATATCTTGTAATCTTGGTATAAGTGCAAACAACTGTTCTTTACAGGTTCACCATGAAAGAAGCCTCCATCAGATGAAAAGGTGAAGAGCAGCACTAAATCAGGAGTGAGTGACAACCAATACATTCCTCACCTCTCCATCACCCAGCAGCATCATGGCCAATGCTGAGTAAGTCTTTACACTGCTGCTTTGTCACTTCATAAACAGTTAAATCTGGCTGACCACTTACAAGCAGAGTTTGTATGATGCATTTGATTTGGTATTTCAGTACAAATGTCACTTTAAACACAGCTTCTGGCAAGGTGCCTGTGACCCTCCACTCTCTGAATGCTAAACACAGGGACACACTGACACGACGATGCACAGTGGCACACCTGCGCGGGCCTCAACTATAAAGCCTGCATTCTGCGTGGCCTAGGCGAGACACAAGTTAAAGAGTCAAACCTATTATATCACATTATTCACCAGCAGATTTGTCACATTTGAAGTTGTATGTGTGCCAATAATGCAATAATGTGAAAAATCATTTGTTTGCTTAAATATCATTCCACACGTTCAAAGTTAATGAGCTGCATTACTCTATGACCCAGATGAATAGCCCTAAATAATTGTTCTGTGTTTGTGGGTCACTTCTGTGCAGGTCCGGCACAGTTATTGCTTAGTAGCAGTAGCAAAGGTCATTTAAGTTTATTGAAGCATCATCTGAAGTTATTTTTTTTTGTTTGTTTGTTTGAGCATGCCAGTGAGCAAAGATTTGCTTAATTGACAACATTTTATTTCACAAAAGATGCCCTCCATGACTATTCTGGTATAAGGAATAAACTGGTTATAGAGCGCATTAAAAGTGGATATCTTTCACTATTCATTATTTGATTTTTTTATTTAATAAAATTTAAGCTTTTCAATTTAAAGGTGCTGGTCCACCAGCTGCATATCTCAGTGCAGATGTCATGTCATTGCTTTGTCTGGAATGTTCCACATTATGGCATTACTATCTCAGTGGACAAGAACAGGTTACACCACTACGCCAAGTTACAGGTCAGAGCTGGGGAGAGGCAAGTAAGAGAGATATTTTTGAACAATATACACACCTGTAAAAAATAAATGCATGATGGATAAGTTTAATGTGATACTATGGAACAATCCAGACAAAGCAAGAAACCTCCATGGGTACAAGCAGGTAGCAGACTCTTCAAGTTACATAATATTTAAGAAAGCTGTTATTTCCTACCAACCTCTACATCCTTTATCCTGATGCCATCACAGAATACATTTTGTTTTGCCAGTTGTTATAAACACAAAATGGAAACCCTTCTTATAGTGATCAAGCTCATAAGAACTACATTCCCTGTAGTGCCTGTGAAAAATCTGTGATTGCATACAGACACAGTATAAAAGATTTCCATTAAACTCCATTAAAAAGAACACTTCTGTACATGTGCTTCCTCATGAGAAGCTCAGGGGGTCTTGTGGTTTCTGCATTATCTACAGCTTGTGTCTGTTAAGGTCATCATAAGAGACCAAAAAGGACTATTGTGTCATCCGCAAATTCATCACACTTTAATCTGGAATATTTTTATGTGGAATGTTCCAGGCAGACTTCATTAATATACTCATCGCACTGGCACCACATTCTTCATAATTGCTCTGATCGTCTGCGTCGCCCTCATCATCATCAAGTGTGTTGGTCTTGTTTTTTGGGCTCACCAAATTCTGTCTGATTTTGCAGACCCTCACGTCATTGTGTCAGAACATTATCTTGCCTATTGTGGCTAATATTAAATGGTAAAAGTACAAAATATTATTGTAACATTTTTGCCTTTGCAGACCTCCTGGTCCTTATCTGTATAAACTGTGTTAAAGCAGCTTGAGTCTGGTGGCGCAAGTGCATTGGGCTAACTAACATTTCTTCCACAGTACAAAGTCTAGCACAAAAATATAAATGAACTGCATTAATCTTGTCTTTTATAATAAACAGTATAAGTTAAATGAATGCATTACACATACCCAAATATAATGAAATGTAATACTATCTTGTAAAAGCAACATTGAGAGAGCGTGAGAATTTCTGGAATAGTTTCATCTTCTCAAACCCATAATTGATAGTACAATACAACCATGTCAATCATCTTTAGAGCTCCCTTTGCACCTGGTGGGAGCAGAAAACATATGCTTGTTGAACCTGACCAAGAGTGTGCAGGTTCTGGGGCTGTCTGTTGATCTCCATGGCATTGGCATTGCTATGACAACAATGACTTTTCACTTCAAGATTTGTTTTAATCTATAGATCTTCGACTCTAATTTTATATATTACTCATAGACACACACCAAAAGTTTCAATTATTGTGGTGAAATTGTTTTGCATTTTCAAAAACTTGCACGCTAGGCCTACTTTACTGCAGTACTGTATTTTTTTTGATACACGTGCACTGTAGGCCTCGACTTTGTCCTAATGGCACCCACAAAAAGCAATGTACTCAAGAAATAACCACATTAATATGCTTGGAACGTGATAAATAATATGGACAAAACCATAGCCAGACTATAAACAGTATGCTGTCATAAGAGAAAGCCTGCATATTTTCACAGTTCCACTGACTTCTTATTACTTGTGTGACCTTTCGATTTGGTCACTGAAGTCCCTAGAGCAACCTTTGTCAAATAATGACCTTTCTACCTGACTCTCCACTCTACTGTCTAGTCTTTAATTTAATCTGCTGATGCAAAGGACTTCTCCCTCCATATCACCTCTTTAATTCCCTCTGTAGTCTTGTTAGTTAGTACCAGTTGTAGGATAGGATCGTATTCAAAATCTTAAAATTGTATTCCTGTTTGATGTAGTTCCCAGTTAGACTGGAGGTTGATAACTGCTTGAGTTTGTCAAAAGTAGTTAAGTCTGCTTTTCTGACTGTTTGGGAAAATGGCCAACTCTCCCACTGGGTTGTAGATGAGAGGTGGTGCAGATGAGGTGCTATGTGTAGGAGAACTGTTGTGGAAACAGTATATATCAGGCCAACTATACTGGGGTGTCTTACTGTATTTCTTAACCGGATTGAGCAGGAGTGAGATGTGAACCAAGATAAAGAACAAGGTTTTGGGTGGAAGGAGAAAGAATACTTTGGGATATTCTAGTTAAGCTATCAATTAATACAAACAGATTCATGTCCTGGTCTGAGCAGTATAGGGTGTCTGTATGTCTCCATTGTGACATAGAGAGAAGTCTGTGCTCCTAGGTTGTGTGGGCCTTTTTTGTGCTCCCTGGGACAATAAAGTGTACCCTAACATCAACCAATTTATAGAGCACTTTTCAATATGGCATATTAGACTGT
>JACM01025472.1:0-15591 GCA_000787095.1 Periophthalmodon schlosseri
GGCCACTGGGGGCAGCACAAACTTAGACCAAAAAGCTTCCAAGTGACCTAGTTTGTCGAGTAAAGTTGCCAAAAAGGACTAGGAACAGTGGATAACGCTAGTAAAACACCATATAAACAGTTTTATAGTGAAAAAATATTACTGGTATAAAGTACTCAATATTACCAGTTATAGCAGTACTTTTCTGAAACAGTACATCCCATACAGTACAATGAAGTACCTGCAGGTCCTGTGGTTTGTTGGGCAGTGGTCTGGGCTGCCCGCCGGCTCCCTTCCTCTTCCTCCGTAGCCTGTCCTGCCCCCTGTAGGACGGAGGGGAGCGTTTGGGCGTGTGCGCGGGGGGCGTGTCCTGCTCCGTCTGCCCCTGAGGTCCCACTATGACCAGGGAACGGCCATCATCTGCCCCGGGGTCGTCCGGCACCTCCACCATCAGCAGGCTCTCCGTGTCCTCTTCTCCCAGAGTGTCCAAGGAGATCACTGCGAAGAGGAAAAAACAAAAACTTGAACGAATCTGGCCGTGAATTAGACATCAACAAGTCCTTCAGAACTTTACTTCAACATCTTGTGTAAGGTTGAAATTTGGTGTACGTTGGAGTATGTATGTATGTCCCCCATGAAAAAAATGCATTCACAGTAAAAAAAAATCTGAAAATAAATCTATGGATCACACACTTGCAATTAAATGGAATGATAAAACATCTTTAGGGGCAGTGTTGTAGTTTCCAGGTAAAAGCATAAGATGAGCACGTAAACTGACCAGAAAACACAACAAATAAATGAGTTCTGCCTAAATTTTGTGCTTGTGTCCCTCTATAATTATAATCTACGACACCCGTGGATCATTATGTTATAATTTACACATTTTAAGTCACAATATTCATCTAAAACGACTAAATAAAAGAAACAAATCCGCTGACTTCTGTGTTAGAAAACTGCGGTGCCCAATGGGAGCTGACGTCGCCGTAAACGTCGTCACAACAAAGAGATGTGTCGCTGTCGGCGCCCCCTATGGACAGCTGCACTTCACAATAGCGAACAGCGGATTTTTTTTCATTTTGTACCAAAAGATGATGCGACGCTGCCGAATCCTACGAGTATCACCGATTAAGAAAATAAAATTGGAGAGGGAAGAAAGTATGTCACAGTGGACATGTGTCGATGGAGGTGAAAAAGGGAGGCAAAATGGCGTCTTGAAAATAAGCGATTAAACGGCCCATATTACGCTATTTTTTGATCTGTTCTAATGTTTCCTCATCACAAACAGACCTGGAGTTGTGTTTTGTTTCATTCGCACATGTTTAACACACAAATCCTGCACACATGTTTACACACAAATCCTGCATATTTAGGCTGAGTTCTTCTCTCAGATAGAAAACGCTCTATTCGACCTTGTGATGTCATGTGGTAATACAGGAAGTGCATCACTGTGTTTTTAAACACCACACATCTTCGCTAGAATCACTGGATAATTTCAGCTTTGTAATTTCCAATCTCTACTAAACAAAAGGTAAAAGGAGCTGTTAACTTGAAAACTGCCGCTTCGTGACATCACAAGGTGGAACAGAGCATTTTGAGCTTTGGAGATGTAGACAGACTAATAATAAAGTGTTACTCAAACATGTGTGAATGAAACAAAACACAACTCCAGTATGTTTGAGGAGGTAACAACATTATAGCTTAAAGCTCACAGGAGTCAAGTTTGCGTAATATAGGACATTTAAAGAGTAAATGTTGAGGAGAAACAGCTATAACACAATTAAACGCTCTGAAAAGTTGATCTTGCTTTAAAACTAAATACCTGATATATCTGGGAGCCAATGAATTAATCATATGTCTTACTGGTGACGGTGTCCATCTCCACGTTGGGGGTGCTGTGGGAGATGGGCTCGGGGGGAGGAGGGGGGTGGTAGATGGGGGCGACTCCTGGGGGAGGGAGGTACGACACCTGGAGGGTCAGAGTGGCCTAAAAGAAGAAGAAATATGTGTTAAAATATTAAATGTGCTGTACCTGATTTTTATCGCCTTAAAAACGTGAAAAACAGAACTAGTTCATTTTTAACAGTTTGCAGTGGTCCAAAGTTATTCCTCACTTACTTTATGCATTCAGAACATCCTAATTATTCACAGTGATGAGTTTATAAGCGCTTTTCACAACTCTCAGAGACCAGAGCGGAGTTTTGCACAGACGGCAAAGCTAACAACACTTAGCAAATGGTAAATTGTCTCATTTTTATATAGAGCTTTTTCACCTTAAAGGCACTCAAAGTACTTCATATCAAAGAACCACTCACCCATTCACACACCAGTGCACACAGACACTGGGGGCGAGGTGGGTTAAGCGTCTTGCCCAAGGACGCAACGACAGTATTCATCTGTGGGAGCTGGAATCGCACCGCCAACCTGTGAGTCAGTAGATCTGACCTCTCAACAGACGATGTTAATGTCCAGAGCGGGATTTGAACCACGAACCTTCGGATCAGTGGACAAACACTCTGTCGCACCAGTAATGTGCACTTCCTGATTCTCGGACAATAAAACACTTTCTACTTCGATGCAGACGCAGTGGACTTATTCTGACCTCAAGAGCTGCTTATGTAACACATCTGCACTGGGACAAGACACATTTTGATCAAATCCACGGGACAGAATGAGGTCCATCGGTTCATTGAGCTCGTTCATCTCATCGCCTCTGCAGGTTATGCACAGGCACAGGTGACAGATACTCAGTAACTTCAGTTTGTGTAATTTTTAAATACAATCGCACTAAAGTTTTCAGACACCATACTTTTACTTGAGTATTATATTTGACAGTGGAACAGTACTGTTACTTGAGAAAAAGTTGTGGTTCCTCTTACCACTGTGAGTAAAAGAAAAATATAAAATCTGTGAACTGGACAAAAAGTGGAAGGAGTGAAGATGTTTCTCTCCTCATCCAAGACGCTTCTTCAGTTCTGATCAAATTACTGCTGGACTCTGCCGTATATCTGTCTGAAGGGAGGAGCTAACTACACTGAAACTCAAAACACCTATTTGTTTACAGTTTCTGTTTGTAGGCTCGGTCTATTGAGCTAAGCTAAGTGTGCACTGTGCCTGAGTCATACTTAGCATAATCATTCAAGCCCCTAATGAATGATTTCACATCTATTAGCATCCTGGCTAGCCTTGTTATTTTCTTTGTTTTGGTTCTGAGGATGGAGTTATAAATAGGAGATAGATGATGTCTAAGACCCCATTAATGTTCAAAGACGGATTGTCTTTCCTAACAAAAATTGCTTCTTTAACTCCCGTCTCAAACCATTTCTTTTCTCTGGCTAAGATCTGTATCTCACTATCTTCAAAGAAGTGGTTGGTGGCTTTGAGATGGAGCTGCACAGCAGATTGTGGTCTCGAGCTGCTCTCGTGACTGTCTTGGTACATTTTCTTATGGACTGGCTGTTTAGTTTCTGTTTAGTTTACTTTCTTCCCGTGTGAACTTGATGTTCGCACAGGAAGTGGCAAAAGTGGTTACCACAAATACAGAGGGAAAAGTGAAAGAGGAACAACACGTGGAGAAAGCCCTGAATTATGAAAAATCTTTTTTTTTTTGAGCTTTCTACCATGTGCTTCACTCACAGGCCAACATCACCCATGGCCCCACAGAACAATTCTCCATAAATCTACAAAAACATGAAACAAAACTGTACACTACAACTTGACAAACCTGATGCGATGTGCTGTAGCTTTATTAGTGGGATGCAGCTGATTGTGTTGTGATAGTGCTCTGAAGGGGGAGTGACTTAGTGTGGAGAGCAACAGGAGGGGAGACTCAGAGCGACAAAAACGAAAGTGAATATAACATTTTCCAAACAATAAAAGGCAAGACAATGAACTAAATATCTATGTACTCCATAGAAGTAAAGTACCTGCTTACTACTTACAACTTTTTTATTCTTACATGAGTAATCTCTTGCATCACTACTTCTACTTGAGTAATATTATTTTGTAAGTAGTAAGGTCGCTCTTATGTACAGTGTTCAGCTTGTCTCTACACAAAGGAGAAGAAACCTTACAGACCACTTAAAATTTAGTTGAAAACATTTATAGTAGACGACACATACATCGTGTTTGAGGTAAGCGGAGGAGCCGGCAGACGAGGCGTGGTGCTTTTGTGATATTTTGAGACTGAAGCAGGAAGAGGTTATAACTTATAGACGTATGGGAAGTAACTAAAGACGTGGAAATAAACATTCAGAAAACTAATGTGGAGTAACTTTCAAACATCTAAGGAATACGTGGAAGTACTTTCGAACTGCGCAGTGTTCGTGAGGAAAAATACACTATAATTTAATGCAACACAATGTAAACGTATTGACATCATAACTTTCTATGGGCAATAATATTTAATACAGATAGGGGGAGCTACAGTGAATACTGTTAAAGGGCCCATATTACGCTATTTCTGATGTGTGTTATAATGTTTCTTCATCACAAACAGACCTGGAGTTGTGTTTTGTTTCATTCACACATGTTAAACACACGAACCCTGCATTTTTCTCTCAAGCAGAAAACACTCTGTTCCACCTTGTGATGTCATGTGGTAATACAGGAAGTACTCCACTGTGTTTTTAAACTCCACACACCTTCACTAGAATCATTTGGATGATTTCAGCTCTGGAATTGCAAATCTCGACTGAAGGTAAAAGGAGCTGTTAACTTGAAAACTACCACTTCATGACATCACAAGGTGGAACAGAGCATTTTGAGTTTTGGAGATGTAGACAGACTAATAATAAAGTGTTACTCAGACATGTGTGAATGAAACAAAACACAACTCCAGGTGTGTTTTCGAGGAGGTAACAACATTATAACTTGGCTTAACGCTCACAAGAGTTGATTTTGTGCAACTCACTCCGGTGTTGTTCCTCTTGGTGTCCAGCAGGGAGATGGTAAAAGTCGCAGTTAAAGACGGAGAGTTTAGTACATCTCGGAGGGACAGTCTGGTCTCGCCCAGAAACCTGCACAAACGCAACACAAACATTTGATTTTCTATTGATTTACTCATTATGAAGAGGAACTGCCTATTGCGCCTCTTGCAAATTGAACCAGATATTTTAGAAAATATTTTGAAATGATTATCTTGAGACTGCGTTCACGTTCTACAGTTTGATCAGATGGAGGGCGGGGTCTATATAACTCTATGGGAGATTCAGTGTTTTTGAAGGAAATATCCAAACCGATTCACAAATGTTAAACCGTATCATTACAAGTTTGAATGGGTTTCATTGGTTCACGAGTATCATAGCAACCAAAGAGCCAATCCAGAGCGAGGCTGTTGAAGGTAACGCCCCTTCCAGCCCGCATTGCTGGTTTAGCAGGGAGCGGGCGCTTAGCAACGCTGTCAATCAAACCTGTTGCTAATGCTAACGGGAGCGACCTCGGGAAAGAAGGCGCCTGATTTGTCTGTTATTAATGTTTGTATCTTTATTTACGGACAAAATAGTGAAATAAAAACCCCAGGATCATGTAGAGCGGGTTAATACGAACATTTTAAGAACAACGCGGAGGCTAGCAGGTTAGCTATGTCCATTTGCTGGTTTTGCTATGGTAAATATTTGGCATCAGTTAAGTGGCAGTTCATGTAGAGAAAAAAATGATAGAAAAAGTACAAAAATACAGGAAGTAGCGCTGGGTTCTGAAATGTCATCCATCTACCTATGTCATCAACACAGCAAATACCTTTAGCCCTTGTTATATTATAGTCAGTGATGTAAGAATACTTATACTGAAAGTGTATTTAGCGTGTGGTCCCTGTTGCGCTCCGTAGACCCATTACTCACACATGAATGCCACACAATCAAAGGATGCCCTGGTCGTTTTATCTCCTGAACTTTTGCACCAGAACAGAAGAACATCCACACCCAAGAACTTCAACTGGTCCAAAAACATGACGCACATACGCAATCAACTATTATATAATGGGAAAATGTCGTGATTAGCGATTTTCCCAAAAAAATTGCATAGTCAAGACAACATGGAGATCTAAATATGTTATGTGTTAGCAGTTAATACCCCATAGAAGTAAAATACCCCCTCTTAAAGTTGTTCATGTTTAATTAAGGCTAATGGACCGGTAGTTCCATAGACTGTATATATAAATGGACATAGCTAACCTGCTAGCCACCGCGTTCCTAATAGGAAGTGATCATGGGCGCACTTCCGGCTCCATCGACTCTGGCTCCAATTCACTTTCTACTGACAAACTGTCTCTCTCTGTCAGACAACTGCTGCTGTCAGACTCGTCATTTTGGTCTTAAATGTTCGTATTAACCCTCTACATGATCCTGGGGTTTTTGTTTCGCTATTGTGTCCGTAACTCAAGATATGAACATTAATTAATTAAACACATTAGGTTTTTGTTCGCTATTGTGTCCGTAACTCAAGATATGAACATTAATTAATTAAACACATTAATGTTCATGTTCAAAATTCATTATATTTTTGGTTTTAGTTGTGCATATTTTAGTTTTTGTGATTTTTTTTTTTTTTACCTGTTGCGTCCAATCTTCTCATGATCTTTCACGACGCAGTGCAGCTCGGCTCCAGAGTCCAGAGGGATCCCTTTTAGGTCCCACTCAAAACCCTACCGACAAAAAAAGAAAAACATACGTCAAAATATAGACTTATCGCTTTGTGCCTAAAGTAAATTTGTTGAGATGTCAGCACTGTACCTCATTCCAGACTGGGTTGGGGTTGTTCTTTACAACTTTCGTCTTCTTCTTGGACCCTAAAAAGGGGATAAAGCTAAAATGAAAATTGTCTTGAAGATATTAAAGGTCTATATTGTTTAAAAAAAAACAAAAAAAATCTGATGAATTGTAAAAATATGTAGGCTCATGTTAATGCCTTACTGTGAAACATTCCAGGCATTTCCGGCTACAATCCAATGAGTTCATCCGTGCTGTATCACGTCTGTTCAGTAAAGCGGGGGTATTATGCAAAACAGACTTTTTGGAGCTTTCTACCATGTTATAACGTTGTTTCCTCATCAAAAACACCTCTGAAGAGGTTTTAGACGTCATCCATGCGTGTCTGAGTAATTTAGCGATCTCTCCCGGGCCATATTCAAACCCTCCTTACAGTTAGCAGTACAAGCCTGGCAAGCTTACGGCAATTTTCCATAAATATACAAAAACACAATACAAAACAATACGCTACAACTCATAAAACTGATGCGATGTGCAGTGCATGTGATAGCGCTCTGAAGGGGAGTGACTTAGAGCAGAGAGCAAAGGGATGGGGGACCTGAAAGTGAAACTTATAAAACATGTTAATATATGTTTTTGGTGAATACTGCTATTTGAAAACAATAAAAGGAAACACGGTAATCTAAATATGTTATGTGTTAGCAGTTAATATCAGAAATACCAGAAAGATGTAAAAAAAACGGTAAAAAAATGTGAACTGCAATAAATAAATAATGGAACACAACACTTAAGTCGTCAGTTTGTGTCTATAATGAGTCGTAGACGTTCATGATCCAACCCTCTACAGCTCAAAACTCAACGTAGAACAGAAAAATAACCAAAATGTCCCCAGTAGTATAATGAAAAGATACCCACGATAAAAACTGACCCCCGAAAACTACTGTTCCATCTGTGCAGTATTCAACATTAAGTCGATATAGTAGTTATCATGACATATCCAAAACACTCATTCAAACTATGAAAAAAACCAAAAAAAAACCAAACTGTGTCTAGTTTTACTCCTATCTCTCAGCGACTTCCTGCTACACGTCGATTTAAAGTCGGACTTCCTGTCTGCAGCAGCTATCACAGGAAGTGTATCTGAGCTGGAGTCTTTGTAGATTTATGGACCATTCAAATCCACAGTCCCAATGGATCACGCTGATTTATGCGCAAGTTAGCGTGAGTGGGTATTTTTGTAACATGCTAATGCTATCTACCGGTAGGCTAACACAGGCTAAAGACGCTATATGGTAACATGCTTATACAGTGCTTTTACGTTTTTCCACCTTCAAGTCACTCAAAACGCTTTACATCAAGGAACCGCTCACACATTCACACACCAGTGTACGCAGACACTGGGGGCGAGGTGGGTAAAGTGTCTTGCCCGAGGACACGACAACAGCGTTCATCTGTGGGAGCTGGAACCGCACCATCAACCTGTGGGTCAGCGGACAGCGTTCATTGTGGGAAGTGGAACCGCACCATCAACCTGTGGGTCAGCGGATCTGAGCGCTCAAGCAATGATGTTTATGTCGAGGGCGGGATTCGAACCGCCAACCTCCAGATCAGTGGACAAACACTCTACCAACTGAACTACTGTCACTCATGCTGCAGCTTTTTTTTTTGGATATGTAGCTGTATGACTGACATTATTATTTTACATTTTTAAAAGTTCTATATTATACAAAACTGACTCCTGTGAGCTTTAAGTCATGTTCTAATATTGTTACCTCCTCAAAAACACACCTGGAGTTGTGTTTTGTTTCATTCACACATGTTTTAAGTTACACTTTATTATTAGTCTGTTTACATCTCCTCAAAATGAGCTCAAAATGCTCTGTTCCACTTTGTGACGTCATGTAGTGGTAGTTTTCAAGTTAACAGCTCATTTTACCTTTAGTTCAGTAGAGATCGGCAATTCCAGGGCTGAAATGATCCAAATAATTCCAGTGCAGGTGTTTGGAGTTTAAAACACTTCCTGTATTAGCACATGACATCACAAGGTGGAACAGAGTGTTTTCAGTTTGAGAGAAGAACTCAGCCTAAATATGCAGGGTTTGTGTGTTAAACGTGTGCGAATGAAACAAAACACCAGGTCTGTTTGTGACGAGGAAACGACATTAGAACATAGATGAGAGAATAGTGTCATATGGGCCCTTTAAATTAAGGTAGAGCCAAGTAGGGTTGTCAAAAATATTGAAAATCTGATACTAATCGATATCAAAACTAGATACTCATTTGAGCAGGTATCGATACTAAAAAAGTCCCATTGACAGGACAGAAATGAACCTTTCCTGAATATCTTTAGAATGATTTTGAGCTGTATCTTTCGCCCATTGACCACTATGAACCTACTGGACACCGAGGGATCACCATAGACTGTATATATAAATGGACATAGCTAACCTGCCGCCGCCGCGTTCCAAATAGGATGTGCTCATGGACGCGCTCCCAGCTCCATCGATTCTGGCTCCAATTCACTTTACACCAGAGCCATGTCATGGTGTGAACTCATGTCAATCAGGTAATGGGACTTTCAACAGTTACCACAATGAGGAAATAGAACATAGTTTCCAAAGAGCACTTCCTTAAGTCTTTAGCTTTTTCCTCTCTTGTGGGAGCCATATCCTTTAGGATTAACTGATTGAATTTCATGTTGGTTATTCTAATACGCTTAAAAACAAGGAAGTGCAAAATAAGTTTGTTCAAATGTTAAACTTGAAGCTGGGGGCCTGATAGTGAAGTAAGAAGAGGGTTTTTTAAGGGACTGTATGAAGCCTGCACTTATGAAGCCTGCACTTACAGTTTTTTGACGTCACTGTAAGTGTAGTTTTTCTTATTTAAAACTGCCTGTGTTGCCAGAGCCTTAACCTGCAGATAGAGGACACATACAAGTTTTTCTCATTCTCAGGCTGCAGGTGCTGGGCTCAGATCAGAGAGAGTCCTTTTAGGTTTAAACCAACAGGATTTCAGTATTGAGACTAGCAACCCAAATGAGAGACTCATGCTCCTGTGTTATGAAATCAGCTCCCTGCCCTCGTTAAAGAGGCCCCCAAAACCAGCAAGACCAGGCTTAAAACATTTCTCTTTGAATGAGCTTATGGCCAGGCCAGTTAGGAGCACAAATAAACCCTGCAGTTTAAGTTAAGCTGCCTAGGGGTAGTTATACTGGGGGAAGTATGGGGACCTGAGCACTACCCTCTGTTTCTTCCTATTTTCCCTGTCAACAGCTTCACTATTCAGTTCACCTGGAGTTCGTTCATTGTTTTTCACATGCTGTTCCCTGTCCCACACCCCTCTAGGGAGTCCAACTGTTTCAGATGGTTGGCCACTGGCCGCCCAGCGATGACTGGGGTGGCTCCCGCCCTGCCATGGGTGGGCCTCCCTCTGTCCCTTAGTTGAGTGGCTCTGGCCCCACAGACTTGAACTCTATCTGCAAATGGATGAGCATTAGTCTTGGACACATCTGCAGCTGCCCGTCCATGGGAGTGGATCTCTCCTTCACTGCGCTTCTCCTCGAGGTTTCTCTTTTTACCACTGGGTTTTTTTTAGTTTTTCTTGCTGAGAAGGAGGGTCTGAGGACAGGGGGTGCTCTGGGATAGTGGTTCCTGCAGGAGGAGGGTCTGAGGACAGGGGGCGCTCTGGGACGGTTCTCCATTTGCTTGTTTTCTGTTCCTTAATTTTCTTGTCTGTTATTGACCAATATCTGTTTCATTGTTCAGCCCTAAGAGGCGACTGCTGCTGTGGTTTTGGGCTTTACAAAAATAAATGGAATTGAATATGAAGCTCATTCTGCTTTTTGATTGGATAATCGTCTTGAGAACCAAATTATAACACAAAAAACATGGCCATCATGTCCAATAGTTTTGTAATTAAGAATAAATCTGGATTATAATTGTTATCAATAAAGCAATATTTGGTTTGAGCCGTAAACACGATACACAGGAGTTTAAAATAAAGTCTTACATACGGTTCCTTTAAACCTGCCTTGGTCTTAATCTTAGTCTGTGTCTGAATGTCTCCCCTCGCCCCTAACCCCTCATTCACTCCATAGCTCCGCACTCTTGGACTATACAGAGAGATTCAGAGACACAGCTCATTACATTCGGGTCACCAGTTTTTATCTTAAATTTGTAACATTTTGGGATTTTGACCAACTAAGAAATGCAACGTGCACAGTTCAAAGTAAATAAGTTAAAGACTATTGGATTGTGAGATGCCTGGGCTTCAGGACAGAGAGGAGGGACACTTTTGTCCTGAGGGCTGTCACTCTCCTCACACTGCCCTGACACTGGATCTGAAGACTCGACCTGTTGAGCTGCACTGGGACTTTTGTTTGAGCTTTCTATTATTATTATATTTTACTGGACATATAAAGTGATATTGATTTATTGATTATTCATTCACTCCACACTCAATGGTGTGAGTTACTATTCTAGCCACAGCTGCCCTGGGGCAAACTGACCAAATTGAGGCTGCCAATCTGCGCCATCAGCCCCTCCGTCCACAAACAAGTCTTACACACACACACACACACCACATTCAAACCAGGCAATGTGGTTTGTGATCAATACCATCCTTTACAAACAGCTGGAACATTCAAGGTAGAGCTAAAAACATCTCCATGGTGACAAAGAAAAGTTACAGAGTTCACCTTTACAAGAACCTTCAACCTCTTGTGGGAATCCTGATTGATCTGATTTGACTTTTTGCCAGTCGACGGAGTTGTTTTGCTTCCTGTTTTCAAACGCACGGCGTCACTTCACACTGAGAACCTGGGGTCATCGGGGTCGAGCTGGTTATAAATAGACCCCGGGTTTGTTTGAAATACGAGGAGGGCATCTGACAGGCAGGAAGTGGCACGGCGCAACTTCCTGTTCAAATTCTGTCACCGTTGTTGACATGAGCTCAGAATAGTAAAGTATGTGGTGAGAAAAACATGTGGAGAGGCTAAACTTAGAACTGCATTCAACCAAAATGAATGGGAAAAGATAAGGCGCTCAAACTGGCATCGATGAAACAGAACGCGACTCCAGAAAGGCTTTTGATAAGGATATTATTAAAGCTATAGCGTATATGGTTAGCTAAAACAAAAACTTTCACTTTCACTTTCACAAAACAAACATCGCTAGATACAAAGGTACTGATTAGAAGTAGAAGAAGTAGAAGAAGTCGCAGTACAGGTAAATATTTTGGGCGTTAAAGGCGCGCTAACTTCTGGTGAGGGGTCTGCCGCTGACTCGTCGCCGTGGAGATGTCATCGCTCGGCCTGGAATGTTCCACAATACAGCATTTAACTCGTCCGTCTTGCATTTATTCAATTACAAGTGTTTTTCATTGCTAAATTAAACACTTTGAACCAATGAGTGAGGGCACCTTTCCGTAGATCTGACCTGTAACTTGGGTTGCATGGTTTAATGGCATACTGTGGAACATTCAGGCAAAGCAATGACATCTCCATGGAAACACGCAGCACCTTGAAATGGCCAAAATGTCAGCAGTACTAACCCAATATAGTTATTATGGCGGCTGGCCCATTTTGATGACTTTTCCCCGTCCAAAAGATATTATATTATTATTAGGTATTAAGTTGTTAATCACTATGGCAACGGCCCAAATAGATTGTATCCTCCTGAAACTCTTGGATAGGTTTGAATGGAAAGTCCTGGGCACATCCACAGCACCGTTTTAGTAATTGTGATGGCACCAGGAAGCTGCAGCTCGAGACAAAGACAGGAAACTCTGAAGCGAACGCACGTCGCCACAAACACAAGCGTTCAACACAAGAGCCCAAGGTGTCGGGAAAACACTCCAGATATTTTTACGCAGAACCACCATCGCCATCGTAATAAATCATTTAAAAGAGACGCAGAAAACGGCACATGCAAAGCAGCGCCACTAGATGGAGTCAAGAGCTACGGTCGAAAAAGAAACAAAAAGCGTCAATCTCTTAAAGGAACTGTATGTTGCCTGGTCAAAAACAAGGTATTTACAATCACAACTGAACCTGTGTTGCCAGATCCTAAACCTGCAGATAGAGACACAGACAAGTTTGTTTGGACACAAGTTTGTCTCATTCTCAGTTTATGGACAGGCCTCATGCGAAAGCTCAGAACCTCCAGAATTCACTCACTGAGCTGCAGAAGCTGCACTAGCACTGATTCATGATTGTCTGCAGGTGCTGGGGTTTAGGTAGTGACCGTTCAGATCCGAGAGAGGGATTTTAGGTTTAAACCAACTGCATTTCAACGTCGAAACTGGCAACGCAAACGAGAGACTCGTGTGAGGCTCATTCTGCTTTTTGATTGGATAATAATCTTAAGAACCAAAATACCAAATTATAACTAAAACAACTTGGCGATCAGTGTTTTTGAACTAATATTGGCCAATTTACGATTTGTATTTTTGTAAGTGTAGTAAAGAGAACAAAATGCGTTATTTTAAAAAGCAGACAGACATAATCTTTATAACTGAACGGCCGATATCACAGACAGACAGTGTTTTGTTGGAGCAGCCTGCTACATTACAAACTAGAAACCACAACAGACTTAATGGACTTAACTGTTCCATTGCAAAGCTCCCAACATGGATTCAATTTGCCAGGTTCGAATATTACAGCGATTTGATTTTGTAAAGATAAACACAACTTTCAGATCTCGTACTAAACCAGTTTTGGCAACAAGGGCTACCACACGTATTTTGTTCCAGTGCAGCGTTCAAAAGTCATCGGCGCAGCTCACACGGGACCAGAATGCAGAGGATTTAGCCAACCGTGGGTCAATATTTACTTTACAGCACATATTTTTAGCATTCAAATTCAAATTACATTGACTTTTACATTTCCCAGAACAGATTAACCCATTTTCCCTCTTACCTCTGAACGCAACGCTTAAATATGGATTGGAATGGTGGAGATTATTGGCATGTTGTGAAAAACACCGCAGCATGGTCAAAGCTTCTTAAAAGTCAAGTTTCCACCAAAAATTTAGCAAATTTCGGAAAAGTTTGTTTTCGGTTTCAGTTTAGGCTCAAAAGCTGACACACATCATCTGAAAAACGGCAAAAAATTTTGTGCAAATTTAGTCCAAAGCTTAAAATTTTGTCCAAACTTACAAACAAAAAAATTAAATGAATGAATTTTTTGCTTGGGTTGTATTACATCCAAATTAAAATGACCTTACATATTTACAAAAAAAAAAAAATTGAGTTTTTTTTCTGTTGTTTAGTTTGTGAATTTTTGAAAGCTAATCCACAGTTTTGGCTAGCGTCCGGCTGATAGAGTCCGCGGAATGGTGCAGGGTGAGGGGGCCTGCTGGGAACACCTCATCTCCAGGAAATGCTTCACTTCCTCTGGGCTCTTTCCTCTGCAGCCTCCCCGTCCTCCACAGCTCCGGGATCCGAGGACAAATATTCTCTTAAAGCGGATCTATTCTGCAAACTTCCACTTTTCAGCGCTTTGAACCATGCGATAACTGTTTCCCCTCAACATTTACTCTTTAATCGCTTATTTTCAAGACGCCATTTTACCGATCAACTCCCGTTTTCACCTCCACCTGGGCACGCCCACTGTGACGTACACGCCCACTGTGACGTACGCACTTTGTTCTCCAGTTTTATTTTTGGTTATTAACCGGTGATACTCGTAGGATTCGGCAGCGTCGCGTCGTCATTTTGGTACAAATTTGTTCCCAGTTTTATTTTTGGTTATTAACCGGTGATACTCGTAGGATTCGGCAGCGTCGCGTCGTCATTTTGGTACAAATGAAAAAAAAAATCAGCTGCTCGCTAGCGTGATGTGCAGCTGTCCATAGGGGGCGCCGACAGCTACGCGGCGCTTTGTTGCGATGACGTTTACAGCGGCGTCAGCTCCCACTGGACACCGCGGTTTTCTAACGCGGAAGTCAGAGGATTTGTTTCTTTTATTAAGTCGTTTTAGATGAATATTGTGATTTAAAATGTGTAAATTATAACATAGGTGTCAGAGATTATAACTATAGAGACACAAACACAATAAGTCTGATTTAAGTTAGAGAACTGTTATTTTCAAAGAAACAGAAGTAGAATGAATGGGCCATTTAGGTGTTTTTTACTGCACCTTCATCGCATTTCAGCTCACGTTAAAGCGCATATGACGTGTTAGACTCATTTCACTAAAACACAGTTAACATTATTAGATTTAAAGTGAGCAGTTATAGGGGCGAATCTGGAGTCGAGTTCCATATTTGGAATTCTGACTGCGAGTATCATAGCAACCAAAGAGCCAATCTGGAGAGAGGCTGTTGCGAGCCCAGCCACACCGCTGGTTTAGCAGGGAGTAGGCGCTTAGCAACACTGTCAATCAAACCTGTTGCTAACGCTCGAGGTGAGTGACCTCGGGGAAAGAAGGCGCCTGATTTGTCTGTTATTAATGTTCATATGTTGATTTACGAACACAATAGCGAAATAAAAACACTGGGATCATGTAGAGGGTTAATACGAACATTTAAGACCAAAATGACGAGTCTGACAGCAGCAGTTACAGAGAGAGGAGCCACGGCTTTTCAATAGAAAGTGAATTGGAGTCCATTTATATAGAGTCTATGGTATTAAACCAGTTTTTAGGTAAAATCTCAGCTTTCTGGAGTCACATTAATAATAACAACACTCTCTTCCTGTTAAAAGTCTGTGAAAAACCATATAAAAAAACAAAACAAAAACAATATACTGCGTGATGTTGGCAAAAAAAACCCCCAAAAAACCCAACTAGAATAAAGAACATACAGGCTGAATGTTTGGGGAAAGAAATACAGTTTTAGTTTAGCCATTACAGCATTGACCTCTACCTCTCAATGCTGTCTCTTTCCTCTTTCTCTCTCCCCTTTTCCCT
>JACM01079359.1:0-11192 GCA_000787095.1 Periophthalmodon schlosseri
GCCTGCGTTACATCACATTTAAAACAAGAGCCTGTGTTACATGGTATTTAAGACAACAGCCCACGTTACATCTCATTTAAAACAACAGCCCACGTTACATCACATTTAAAACAACAGCCTGCGTCACATAGGTTCATTTTCAGCTTTTGGACTCAGCTCTGTGGATGTAATTCAAATAAACAAAATGCACTCTAAATACTTTTTCCATTTAAGTATTTTATGTTGAGCTAAAGCAAGTCATTTACATCATAAAGTTAAAATATGATATGATGTTTTTGTGTGTATGTGTCAGCTGATGTGTGACAAATCTTGTCTAACTCTGTCTTTTGTTTAGTCTCATTTCCTGTTTTTTGCGGTCACTCGTCACTGCACTTACTCAATAATAAATGGTCATCCCGTAGACTTCATGACCAGCTGAACCATGCGTCCAGTTTGCAGTAGGATCATATGCAGGATCATGTACAAGCACAAACGTTTACACAAAGAGCATTACGAGTCCAGTCACGTGACTCTCGGAAAAGCCCGATCGATGCCATTTCTGTGACCAGTTTTATAGTTATGTGGGTCAGCCGCCTCCGGAGAAATAAAGGTGTTTTCTCTCACACATCCCTCAGTGTCTGCCCACAGTCACTCGCAGCGAGACTCAAGTTACAGCCGTGTTCCGCTCCAGAGCCGGGTAGTTAAGATAATTAAATGCAACGTCAAGTCTAAAAAGTCAATATGACACAGACACTAGAAACAGCGACTCCGCGGTGAGTCTATGCCCAGAGAAAGTGGACAAACTGCTCGTGTAGAAATTAAAACACAATACTGCAAAAGGCTGAATACGGGAGAGGGTCACGCTGATTTCATTACGATGTGATTAGGCTGTGAGGAGCAGATGGCGGGTCGGCAGCAGGTGTGAGACGGGTCTGTGCTCTCCGCTCTTTGCCCCTCTGTCACATACAGTAACACAGCAGCAGCAGGACACACACTCACCTGTATAAAACCTGGAGTCAGCGTTCGTTTGTCTTTGAGTGAAGGGCGTTTCATGGAAAAACTTGAAAAAAGAGAAGAAAATGAAATACCACTGTAACTACGTCCTGACGAGGCGCTGGTGTTGAGGGAAAGTTCCAGGGCTAATTTTGGATCTTGTCTGTAAAAATCATGTTTGGAATATTCCAGTTTCACCAGGTTCACAAATAAGCAGTGGCCATTTGGAGCCAAGAATTCAAGTTTTATTCGCCTTTAGTTTTCTTCAATATTTCACGCAATAAACGTCCCAACCCTAAACAGTGTAGAGCAGTTTTACATTTGCGAAGAGCTCTGGCGAGATATGTATTGTTTAGATATCGATAGCTTTAGATTAAGTTTATGAAGCGCATACAACAAAAACTCACAACAATTATGGCTTAAACACCATAATTTAGTCCAACTGACTGGCAACCCGATTACTGTCGTTCCACGAGCAAAACACAACAAACTAAACGTTTTCATGTCACGTGACCAAGTTTACTTCCCAGCGCCTCGGGCCAAAACAACATCTACAGCATGAGACGGCGGGTATAACACGGATGACGGTGATGGAGTAAATGTTCTTATTTACCGTGAACCATTAACGCCACAAAAATAAGGTGTTACAGAAACGTGCCGTCAACAACACGACTACGCTCTACACGGCTCAATCTATACACGTCCATTTAGAGGAGACTATCGTAAGTCGGCTATACGAGTGGAGGAGGTGGACCTGAATGCCAAACACCAGCGCATATGGGACCATCAATTATACATGAGTGTCTTATATAAATGAGTGTGAAATACAGCGCCTCATTTTGCTGTGGCGCGTGTCTCTTTTTGATGACACAAAAAACTACTGTATTTTCTGACCTTAAGTCACATAAAGACTCACCCACCATAAGTTAAACCTTTGTACGCTGACAGCTGCTCCTCTGCAAATTACATTTTTAATAATAATAATGTTTGAAAGTTAAACTTGGACGGTGCTGTGGTTGGCGCGTGGTCTGATCAGAGTTTAAGTCATGTTTACAGACTAATCATCATGTCTGTAGGCTTATCGTACTTCATTAAGTTGATTTCAAACTCATTTTTATTCCATGCTTTTGTGTGGCCTCACTTTGGGAACCGCTGAGAGAGTTTGAAGGGTTGGACTCCTCAAAGTCTGTCTCACCTGATCTGGTTTTGGCTTGAATAATAGATATACGTAGAATAACAACAACAAATCCGTCTGGGCATAAATTGTTGCATTTCCTATGTCACATATTTCAGGACTCCTCAGTAAGACTTGTTACTAATGTCTTCAGCCAAACAGCTGGCACGAGACAGATGGAGTTTAACGTCGATGAAAAAGTCACGAAGAAGAGGAAACTAAAGAGCCGGAGCCAAAAGCTCCAACAGATGCACAAAGAGTTTTATGAGATGTCTTAAATATATGTGTTGGGCCTTGAGGAAACAAACCGTGTGTTCAAATCAAATGCAAACAAAAAAGTCCATGAGGCAGAATAAACACGTCAGCCATTTTCCTTTCATCCAAACTCTCACTGGCTGCATTTCCTAATGAAGCAGCAGATGCTCTTACCCAATTTAAGATGCCAAACCCGGGACAGCGCGGTAACAGCCTTCATCGTGTCATCATCGTCCAAATGAAGCCTTTCATTGTCTTTCAGGGTTAGAGCTCGTTACAACACTCACCGACATCACTGCACTCGCACTTTCCCACACAGCGGATCCACGAAACATTCTACTTATGTGACTGCACAGCCTGGGCTCTATAGACAGAATTTCTGCATATATACTGTATATATACAGTATATATACTGTATATATACTGTATGTATGAAGTATATATACTGCATATATACAGTATTTATACTTCATATATACTGCATATATACTGTATATATATATACTCATATATAACACTCGGCTTCACCAGTCCCACTTCCACTCACACAAATGAATCACTTTGGCAAATACCACTTTACAATTACTACACTTAGTTAGCCTTAATAAAGCATGAAGAAAGACTGTATTCATAATGAACAAATAGTTAATTAATTGATTCAGGCTTAATAACTAACTAATCCCCTAATCCTTTAATGAAGTAGTTACTGAAGTCATTATGAAGTAAGCCTTTCTTCAAGCTTTATTACATTTATTTTTTTTATTTTATTTCATTTTGGTTTGAAAAACATACATCTTTACTCTGAATGGGCAACTCCACAAAATGATGATGGAAATGTTGTACGGCATAAAACATCTGCATGGAGAATGTTTACAACTATGGTTTAAACTTTCTAATTTCATGGAATCGTGCAGGCGACATGCCACTTCCAGAAAGTTACATACTGTACCTTTAAGGCTAATTAAGGTGTAAATATAACAAAGCGTAACTAAAATAACATATATGAAGATCTCGTCTTGACACATAAATGACTTTCCCATTTTCATTCTGCTCTGGCTTCATGTAAAACGGGCGTGTCCTGTTTCCATTCTCCTGGACATATTAAATAAAGTGATCGTTTGACCAGCGCTGACCATCTCATCACCCTTTACAGAGGGCACCCAGGCTCGTGTGGCAGGAACATGCAGTCCCCGGGGAGTAAGTACGTGATGAAGGAACTTGGAATCGATTCTCGGGACGGCGCTGCACTGAGAGATTGCGGTGGTTGGAGTTACGTGATTACTTTTGGGGAGCTCTGTGAAAGTGAAAGTGTAATGTGCGAGATCTGGGAGGCTACAGGCTGACGTACAATATAATGTTCACGGCTCTTTCTCCCCATCATTTCTCAGCCTCTGTTGGCAGCGTCTGGAATCTCAGTGAAAATAAAAGAGTTATAGCTGTGTGCTGTTTGCAAACTTCGGTATCATTAATAAGAAGTCATTTTGTGCGTGTTACTGTTTTGCATTCAAGTTTATTGTAAGGGTTGCACAAAGATTGCAGTCTTGCACAAAATAAACAACAGCAAAAAAGAAACATAAAGACTTCTCTGGTCACCTGCTCGTCTCCACGGACAAGTTATTTATTTGTCTGGAAGATTCCACAGTATGGCATTAAACTATAATGCAATGATTCAATTACAGGTGTTTTTCATTTTAAACAAATACCTTGAAAAATAGCACTCTCACCGTGAGTGGGCTCGCCTCTCCATAGATCTGACCTGCATGGAGACGGGTTTAGTGTCATACTGTGGAACATTCCGGGCAAAGAAGTAAGAAGTATCTCCAGTCTCGTGAATGTGGGAACACGATGACACTGGCGCTTTTTGTAATCGCAGTTTTGGGTTAAATTGTTCTTTGAAATGAAAAGAGGAGCAGAGGGACTCCCAGCTCAGTTATCACCCGTCAATCACACGACCGCCACTGACGCGCAAACGTTCTCATATTAAATTCTGATCATTTTCTTTCACGAGTAAAAAAACACCACTTTAACTGCGATGGAAACCCGTAAAAGTCTGAACGCGGAGCGAGAACAGAGCCAAGGGTCGGCCGTTTTGGAGGTAATGGTTTGGAGTTCTGTGAGACGCCACATCTGTCATACCTTTGATTCGAGTGGTGTTTTTCAAGCCCGGCAGACGGACGGGCCGTGAACCATGACCATATACAGTGCGGGCGGTATCAGACGAGCGTTCAAGTGGTCAGGGCTGTTTCGTACAGGTAATAGGATAAAACGTGGAGAGCATCGGAGCGTGTTAGGGTCATAACACATTTTAACAGTAGAAAGGAGCTCACTACTGCACCTATAGTGTAAGAATTGGTGCTCATTGAAATGGAAGAATAAATGAAATTGCTCTGTACCGACTTTTTCAGTTTAGTTTTTTAAGTTTCTGGTAAATTTGGAGTTTCACTTGTTATGAAAAGGGTAAAGTGGAGTTTGTGCTTCATCCACACTTGTTTCATTAATCTATTAAACCAAAATCGTCTTCTCTGAGCACTCAAAAATGCTTTGTTTGCATTTTGCCCACATTGTTTTGTCATAGGTAAAAATCCAAACCTTTCCTGTGCAGTTTTTAAGCCCAATAGACAACAAACGTGGTAGGTTAGAATGGTACTATATGACCCTAATACTCTGTGCCTCTGTACAGTGATGTACTTCATAATGTGAGAGAGAAGAGAAAAAAGAGAGAGAAAACAGTTAAAAACAGTTTACACATTTACATAAGCCTTAAAAACAATATAAATACAGTTAAAAGTTTGCTCAAATGTGTATTACATTATATTTTCCTGTCATATTCCTGTCGTCTCTTTCAGGGGATTTGTAATCACATCATCAGTGATCGGCTGCTCAGCCTGGGATCCTTTGTTTTAGTGATTGTGATGTCTTCACCCGCCTCTTGGGGGATTTCGCGCTCTTTCTCCTCACTGCATTAAACATTAAAATCCCCTGTGATTCTTTCTCAGATATATATTTTACTGTTATCCTAATATCCTGTAATCCTTATATAAACTAAGCTAAAGAAACGTTTATATATCTGTATTTTGGAGTTTTCAGTTTATAGTCTGTGCCGTGAACTTACACTCCACCATCTTGTGTCCACACAAGCTCATGTTACAAAGCCATAAGATTATTTTAATGCCATTTTAACGTTTTATTATAATATTAATATGCCAAATAGCCAGGAATGAATGTTTTATTTTGTTTAGCAAAGCTGTTTCTTCAGTTCTCCCATTTTAAGTAAAAAAATGTGAAATACTCATCTGAAGGTGACCAACATCACGTTTAAAGTGGAATTAAAGCCACAATACTCTGCATAATGATTTTAGGTCATGTTTCCGCTTGGGAGGAGGTGGAAGACACGGCAGCAGGATTAAACGTCTCCTGACTGTTTCCTGATGAATGAGTTATAGGAAGTGTCTGGGGAGAGGGAAGTGTTATAGAATATTAACTTCCGTTTTAGGATTTTGACTCCATTTTGGCTATTAAAGAGAATATCTCCGTTAGCTGTGGGGTATGGACTGCTGGGGAATGTTCCTCTTTGACTTATTGCTTTTAAATGATCTTTTAAATGATTGGCTGCGAGGCCGGAGAATCTCAGAGCTCAGCGCATCGCGTGGATTTCTTCTGGCTCTTAGTTATGTGTTTGTCTAGACAAGGACATTCTGTATTTAATTTAGCCCGTTATCATGGTCATGTCCTTTCGATGCAGATCTCATCAAAGACAAAGGAGCAGCAACTTTTTTGGAGGACACTTCTTTCACAGCTGCTAAAAGATCCCAGGGAGGAGCACAGATGGGTCTTTATGTCGGGTCCAGCGTCATCAACAAGCCTCTAGTTCTCGTCTAAATCAGTTCCGTGACATTGTTTGTGAAGGGTCTCCCGTTCCTCGTCTCCCGCCCGCTCCCCATCTCTTCACATCTCTGACTGATATTGACAGCGGCACTTGTGCCTCTGCAGCCTCTGGCAACGTTTGATGGCTTTCTCAAAATATAGCACTGGACATAAAAACTGAGTCCACTGCAGAATAACTTTATATCGTCTGTGGGAAATATTCTCCAAATCCATGCTACGTTTTGCATTCTGACCTCTGATTTAACTACTGTTATTTACACCAGGATGCTCAAGTCGTAGATGCGGGTCGAGACGAGCCATGTGACGTTCGTGGACGGCTCTTTTGAACGGTTCCTAACGGTTGGAACTGGATTTAAATTTGTGAAAGAACCAAATCTTTCACATTTTTATGTATTTTCTTTGCAGATCAACACTGAACCAGCACAAGAATCAGCTCAGAGGCAGAACAGGCGACACGCTGAGAGCTTTATGCACAAAAAACATATTTGCATCATAATAACAGTTAGTTTTTACATTATTATTGTAGGCCTAGTGTATTTATTCAGATAATGCATTATTTGAAAGGGTAAAACACTCGAACGACTCTCAGTTTGAACCATTTTAAACCCATCTGAGCCTCGGCCGATTCTCTCTGTGATTAGTTTGTAGATAAAATGAGTTCTCACTTTGGCTTCTGTCATACAGGCCTAAATAAATAGTAAAAGAACCAGTTTTTGAACGGCTCTTTGAAATGAACGGATCCAAAAGATTCGGATCCCATAAAAGAGCCCAAAGTCCCATCACTCGAGGCCTAAAATCGGGGAGTGCTCTTTCCAAAATTACTGTTGACGAACTATTCTGAGGGTTAATCCAGCAAAACTTGATTCATCAAAACTGTTTGGGGGAATTCATTTTATGATTTGAGTTTATGATTTAATATTATTTGTTATGTGTCTCAATCAGGTCAGTTCAGATCCACAGCTTTAGACCATCACTAAATTACACTAAATCAAAATTCAAACAAAATGCCATGAATTGTACAGAACAAATATTAATTTTTCATTAATTGGATCTCGCTCTCTGCCACTTTTGTTTTGAGTCGAGCCATCTGCCGCTCTCTGGATTTTGTCTTTGAGCTCATAAAACTTTAAAAAATAACCCCAACAGCGGCTCGTAAAGCTAAAATCATAGTCAGAAGTGGTGTCATGAAAACTTCTGTGCTTTAATCATAGACCGTATATATAAACTCACGTAGCTAACCTGTTAGCATAGACTGTTTATATAAATGGACGTAGCTAACCTGTTAGCCGCTGTGTTCCAAACAGGAAGTGATCATGGGCACTTCCGGCTCCATCGACTCTGGCTCCAGTTCACTTTCTGTGTTAAACTCCGCCCCTCTCTCTGTACCTGCTGCTGTCAGACTCATGTTGGTCTTAAATGTTCATATTAACCCTCTACATGATCCTGGGGTTTTTATTTCACTATTGTGTCTGTAAATCAACATATGAACATTAATTACAGACAAATCAGCTGCCAGTGAGGTCACTCCCGCTAGCGTTAGCAACAGGTTTGATTGACAGCGTTGCTAAGCGCCCGCTCCCTGTTAAACCAGCGGTGTGGGCGGGAAGGGGTGTTACCTTCAACAGCCTCGCTCCGGATTGGCTCTTTGGTTGCTAAGATACTCGTGGTCTGAATTCCAAATATGGAACTGGGCTCCAAATCGTCCCTGTAACTGCTCTGGCCTCGATGAGCTTCATTTGGAGCCGAACGCTGCGGTGACGTCACACTCACTTAAACCACTTCTTTTTACTGTCTGTGGCTTTAACAGATATAATCTAATCTAATTCTCTGAGCAAAGCAGAACAAAGATGGACACTTTGGAGTGTTTTTATCAGTCAAACCTGTTTTTGTCCTCGTGTCTTTGTCCTGAGGTTTAATTAAAACTGAATCATTGTTTAGGACCTTCACAGAGACATTAATGTGCTTCTGTTTGACAAACCTCTCTTTTCTACAGTAGTGGCACTTTGTCGACCGTAGCAGCTTTTTCCAATCTCCCCTCCCCATCTCCTGGCTCCAAACAAGGCCTTTCCTCGACGAGCCGCTCGAATCCTGCCTCCCCCATGACATCGTTAGCTCTGCCCACAATCTCCACCAAGGCCCTTTGTTCACTGAGGCTTTGTGTAACCTGGTTAAATGGAAAACAGAGGCAAAGGCGGACGGTAAACTGCGTCTTTGTTGAGAGCACAAACAAAAGAAGTGAAACCAAACGCTGCTGTTTATACCACGGCTATAATATGAACATGACAATGTACGATTCACATTTCTGTAGAACTTCATGCATGTAGAGTGATAACAGGTTTACTCAATGAAACAACACGACAAAGACGCACATTTTAACTACAAATGAAACGTTATAGTCCGACTGCGAACGTAGAATGAAGAAGTGACTGAGTGAGTGTGACGTCACCACAGCGTTCGGCTCCAGATGAAGCTCATCGAGGCCAGAGCAGTTACAGGGACGATTTGGAGCCCAAGCCCAGAGCACAAGTATCACAGCAACCAAAGAGCCAATCTGGAGTGAAGCTGCTGAAGGTCAGCACCACACCACTGGTTTAACAGGGAGCGGGCGCTTAGCAACGCTGTCAATCAAATCTGTTGCTAACTCTAGTGGGAGCGACCTCACTGGCAGCTGATTCGTCTGTTATTAATGTTCATATGTTGATTTACAGACACAATAGTGAAATAAAAACCCCAGGATCATGTAGAGGGTTAATACGAACATTTAAGACCAAAATGAGTCTGACAGCAGCAGTTACACAGAGAGAGGACACAGTTTTTAATGTAAAGTGAATTAGAGCCAGAGTCGATGAAGCCGGTTAGCGATGTCCATTTACATATACAGTCTATGGCGATAACAGGTTTACTCAAAGAAACAACACACGACAAAGATGCACATTTGAACTATAGGATGTTTTAATTAAAATGTTCTGGTCCGTCTGGTGCTGCTGCAGCCTGCGGCTGGTCGTCCATAATTCAGACTGTATAGTTTCATATGTGAGTGTTATGTGGACACTGCTCCTGTCAAACTGATGCCACAGCTCACTTTAAAATTCAGATTTCAATTATTTCAGTGTTGACTTATCTTGACTTAAAATATCGTCCAAATAGTTTCTCACATTTCACTTCTTTGCATCATCGCACTTTGCTCATTCACTGTTTAATGCAAGTGTTAAAAAGACACTGCTGTTGCATTATGGGGTTTGGTCTCAGTGCCAGCCTCAGCATCACTGTTTTGCCGTCACTGTAATGCTAACAGCAACTAGCATGCTAGCAGCGCACTTCCTGATTCATTAATTATTACAAACTCTTTGTAATTAGATGCGGACAGTACACAGCAGTCTCATCTTGACCGTCTAATATATCTGTCCTGGGCCGAGGCAAACGGGGTCAAACTGGGAGCATAAAACTAGAATTTCCGACCCTAAAGTGAAGTCTTGCGGGACTGAACCAGAGGGTTTCACACTGACCTACATTTGCAGATGTGTCACGTAAGCCCCTCAATATTTAGAAATGTGGGTCACGAAACACTTGGAACATAGAATTGACGGAATGATTCATATGAGCACAAAGCCGGTTACGTCACGCTCACTTTGATCCGGAGACAGTCAAATACGTGCAAATAGAGCTGTATTATTAGCAACAATGAAGAAATATAACATTTTGGGGCTTAGGAAGAACACTCTGAGACCTTTAACACATTTTTATACAGCGCTTTTCCACCTTCAAAACGCTTTACGTCAAGGAGCTCCTCACACATTCACACACACACATTCACCAGTGGACAAACACTGAGCCACCGTCGCTTTTTACTCAACGTGACTTTACAGGGAAAAAGGGAAAACACCTCGTCTACATCTGATTTGTAACGTCTCAGAGCCAGACTTGTCCCTGTCGTCCGCGCGTCCAACTCACCCTCGAAAAGACGCCCAATTTCATGGAAATTAACGGGGCCGCTCCCTTTGAAATGTAAATTGGACATGCAGATTTGGGATGAATCAAAATCTGCCTCCCGAGATGACGCTGCGTTTCGCGAGCCATTAGCCGACTCTCATTACGGGACGGACCCTTCCCTCGTGTCCGGAGAGAAAGGACATTATAGTCAACACTTCCCAAAACAAGTCTATGGTCAGAGTGACGGTCTGAACGGGAAAAGTGCTGCTTTCCCCGTTTTACGCTAATAAGACAGAAAGACGACTCCAGTGGAACAATTAAAGACACATTGAAATGTCCCGTCACGTAGAGCGGCTTTATTCTGTCGCAGATTCAGCCGGAGAACTGTGTGTTTTATCCTCAGACCCTAATGATACAGTGAAAATCAAATACCCTGGAAATTTGAAATATCCCTGAATATCCATCTCTGCGGCTTCATAATTATAACTCAGTCTAACGTGTGCAATATGTCTTTAAGGATTAAACACTGCGCATTCATATATAAAACCATGATACTAATGTTTCCTGGGTGGCGTCACACAGGACTTTGAAATTCAGAAACTAGTCTGGTAAGTAAAAACAGATTTATCTCCTTTGAAACCGGCCGCCCCTCCTGGATGAATGAAGTGCTACGTCAATAAATACACAGATATATTAGAAGGATTCATCAAACCAGAAAATACTGACAAACACAAGCTGACGCTCCGTATAATAAACTGTTAAAGCAGAGAGGTAGAAGGGAAATCCTGGCTACGTCGCTCTGGACGTGAGTTTCTCCAAAGCGAGTTCCTTCTAATCCGAGACCCGTGAAGAAAGAGAGAACACGACAAACGGTAAAGTGACTGAGCCCGGACAGCTTCAGATGGCCAGAGTCCGAGCTTGAACCAACGACGCCAGGTTTCTAAGGCGTGAGATGTTTCCACCTACACACCACCTA
>JACM01059278.1:0-10974 GCA_000787095.1 Periophthalmodon schlosseri
AAGGTCACATGGCTTTTTTTTTTTCTAATTTATTTTGTCCATAATTCAGACAATTTGAAAATGACTGCTTTTTATCTCACACACAGCACTAATATTCCACATTCACCCCACCGCTCCCAGCACAACCTTTACCCTCTTGTATTTATCCATCCCTCCTCCCCTTTCATTCTCCATAACAACTTGATTATTTCTCGCCTTTCTTTGACACCCATTCGCTTTTGTTTGCATATCCTTTTCATTTCTAATTTGTCCCTGGAGGCGCTAACCACACTCGAGATAATAGTGCGCTAGGCCTGCGTTTGCTCCGCTCCTGCCATTTTTTTTTTTTTTTTTTTGTTATTTGGGCCATGGTCCTCCCTCTTTTAGGCCGATTTGTACGATCTGCTCTTTCTCAAGTGTTCCGAGGCAGGTCCATTTATCTTTTCATCTTTTCATTCCGTCTGTACTTTCGAATGGTTTAAATGTTCAGACTGGAGGGATAAAGGACACACACGACACACCTCGGAGTTAAGCTGGGACACACTGGGAGAGCTGGGAATATCTCGTGTAATTCGGATAAAATACTGGCTCTTGGCACATAACCTTGGTTTCATTAGTACATACTTAAGATCTTTTATTACACAAAACTGACTCTTGTGAGCTTTTAGCCTTGTTAGAACATTGTTACCTCACCAAAAACATACCCGGAGTTGTGTTTTGTTTCATTCACACATGTTTGAGTAACCCTGCATTCATTCCATGCTCAAAATGCTCTGTTCCACCTTGTGATGTCATTTAGCTGTAGTTTTCAAGTTAACAGCTACCTTTGACCTTAATTCAGTAGAGAAATTCCAGGGCTGAAATTATATAAATGATTCTAGATGAGGTGTATGGAGTTTAACAACACAGTCTAGCACTTCCTGTATTACCACGTGACATCACAGGTGGAACAGAGTGTTTTCTGTTTGAGAGAACTCCTAAATATGAAGAGTTTGTGTGTTAAACATGTGTTAATGAAACAAAATACAACTCCAGGTCTGTTTGTGATGAGGAAACAACTTTATAACACAGATCAGAAAATAGCCTAATATGGGCCTTTTAAAAGCTTGTTTTCTGTCCATTGGGTTTTCTCGCTTTTTATCATTTGATTGAAAGAAGCAGGGGATTTTTGTCTGAATTAGGAGATTTGGTGAAGTTGCGAACGCCAACACCACAGTTCATGATGGAAATGTTTCACCAGAAATATGATCTTGACCTTTTTTTTGTATTTTGAAATTCACTTCTAATTCTTCAAATCTTCCATTCTTCTTTCTGACATAGTGTTGTCACGATGCAATTTTTTTGGCCTTATATCTGTGTAATCCTTCATTCTTCCAGGTAGGTTCCATAGTGGTCCATGGGCGTGTACTAGTCTATGTGTCTTATACTTGTGAAAGATACAGCTCAAGATCATTCTAAAGATATTCAGGAAAGGTTCATTTCTCTCCTGTGAATGTGACTTTTTAGTATCACTTGCTCAAATGAGTACCCTATTTTCCGGAGTATAAGTCGCACCAGCCATTTATAGTCCCGAAAATACGGTATCAGGTTTTGATACTAGATTTAGTATCAATTAGGATCTGATTTTCGAAACTTCTGACAATCTTACTCTGAAATGACTATGATGATTACCAGAAAGTAGGCTTCTGAACTAGAATGATTACCTTGGATCAACTTTAAATAACAAATCCAAAACAGGACATTAGTTAGTCAGTTGTTGGCAAAAGTTGCACATTAATTGGGGAAGTGAATCCATGACGTGGAGGTGCCATGACAAGCTTCGTCAGCAGATTTCCCTGACGGGCTGAGTCTGACTTATCTGGACATAACTGGCTGAGGATTGCGTGTACATACATGAATCTGTCAGAAGAATGCCTGCGTGTTCATGTTCTTTTTTTTCTTCTCTTTCTCCCAACTGTGTGACGTGCACAATAGCATGACTGATGCTGGTATGCGGGTCCCTGTACCAAGAGCCGTGAGAACATTTCCAACCCGCGTGTATGTGTCAAAGCAACGCCGCACGGGGATCAGCCGCCATCTTGACAGCGCCAAAGTTTTCTTAACCTTTATTTATCCTGGGTTTTGCTGAGCGCTGAGAAATACAGTCTTTTTATAGCAGGCTGATAAACATATTCACTCCTGGGAGCTTCTTAAATGAGCTGAAAACAGGTTTGCAAGTGCCTTCTCAGCTCCACCTGACTTGTTTTCTTTCACCCTCGGCACTCTGGGAAAAAAAAAAAAAACTCTAGCAACTCGCAGCAAGTACGTCAACAAGTCTATTCCCACTCGTGTTTTTCTTGTGAAAATATATACTTCTTTCTTTGAGTTATCTGGTGACCTTTCCTATCTGGAGGCCACCATTGCTCGGAGCAGCATGACATTTCAAGCCAGGTCTTGAGCGCATAGTGCCAGCATGGGCTTGCCGCGTGTCTCTCTCCCTCCATCACTGGATTGGCTAACACAATCAGAGCGCACATACTCATTGCACTTAATTTAACCGCTGGAATTTTATTTTCTAAGGCCCACAAACCAATCTGGGAGGGAAGATGGGATGGGACTTTGAAAGATCAGTTCGAAGAGCTGTTCAAAGGACCATTGTACCAGTGTTTCCCACAGGTTTTACCGAGACTGTGGTGGCAATCCACATTTGAACCATTTTAATACAATTTAGGTATAAATGTCACCTGTTGCATTACTGATAAAAAAGAACTGATTACAGATTAAACATGGTTACTTCTGTATGTTTAAAGGGCCTGTATCTGATTTTTTTCATGTACTTGAGGAAAATGTATTTTACCCCAGTACAGTATATTGTATAAGCAGCTCTTGAGGTCAGTATAAGTCAGCTGTGTACTGTCTGCATCTAATTATAAAGCAGTTTATTGCCCAAGAATCAGGATGTGCGCAGTTAACCTGCTAGTTGTTAGCCTTACCGTGATGGCAAAACTCAGCTCTGGCCTCTGAAAGTTGTGAAAAAAATGTATAAACTCATTGTGATGAACAGTTAAGATCCTCAGAATGCAGGTAAGTGAGGAATAACTTTGGACCACTGCAAACCGAACTAGTTCTGTTTTTCACATTTTCAAGACAGTAAAAATCTGGTAAGCTACAGCGCCTTTAAGACAATACTACAAACGTAATATATCATTTGTCCATTTTTTTTTTTTAGCTTGTTTTTAGACTATGGGTGCAAAAAATAGACAATAGGGGACCACCATAGTCTTCTCTTTTTTTAAAAAATCTGAACAAAAAAAGAGAATTTGATCAGAAAATGAATGACTCATCAATCATAAACAGTCTACAAATCGTTTCACACAGCCTCCCCCATCGGCCATGATTCTTTCTCTATCTGTTTGAGAAAGCCAAACTGACCCGAGCGAGTATAACGGGGGTTGACTGCTGTCAAGTCTGTCCCCATGTCACAAACGGGCACATTACTGGCAGCAGCGTGTTTGCCTGTGTCACCGTAGCGTGGCAGGAACACACTGTTTGTACTCCAACACCCTGGCAGTCACAGGTGAATCCTGTGCTTTTTCTTTCAGACAGAACACAAACAGACCAGGAACACACTGTTAGTCCAGTATTCGAACTTGGCACTTGCCTCCTGCGCAGTGCACAATCTGTCTTTCCATGGGGCACAGCTGATTTATACTGGGGCAACTGCCCCAGTATAAAGGGTCTAGTGACATCCCTGATACCAAAGGAGTTACAGGGAGTGCTGTCGGGCAAAGGTGAAATCATTTACTGAGCTTGTGTGCCACTCCTATTTGCAATTTGCTTTTCAGATCTTTTGTCATTTTGGGTAAGCCAACATATAGTATGTAAATACATGCATTCAAAACTTCTGTAGGCCTAGACAGAGAACATAAGCAAATAGTTGAAGGAATAAGTAATTAGGGATGGCTGATGCAGTGGTTCCAAAATCACCTGTGATATCAGAGGGTGTTTCCAGATATTGGTATATGGTTAGATATTGGAAAGTTTGCAGAACAGACTAATGAGTAAAAAATGATATAGAAGAACAATTGGGCAAAGCTACAACATGTTGTACAAGTTGTACTACATACAACAAAATGTTACTAGTTTTTTTTTAACAAAACAAGAAGTTAATGATGGGCTTTGGCTTTTCGGTAACCTGATGACCAGCTGATTGCCTCGCTTCTTCTCATGCAGTCAAATGATATTTCACTTCCTCTTCCAGTCATGCCCTCACATAATGCCTTAGCAGAGCCCGCCCTGAGCTAGCGTCTGTATAATTAGCTTTGCCCAGAAGATGATTCGGCAGTAATTATCACCTCCTGAGTGAAACTGCCAGTGTGAGCACACAACCCCAGTGACCGGCACCACATGCAAATGAATACAGAGAGTGTAGCATGAGGTTTCACTTCTCCAAGCTGTTTGCACAAGCTAGCAAGTTGTTAGTCAGGACTAGCAAGTCACCACATTCACACATTCCTGCACACCTAACATGAAAAAATAGACAAACACTGTGAAGTTGTGACCGCTCCGAAACAACACACACTTTCAATTCACAAATTACCATAGATTGACCTTTAACCCCAGATCCAATTAGTTTGCCCAAAAAAATCAATGGGGCCATTAAGAGTGGAAGACTGCGTGCGTGTTTTCACTATGTGTGCTAATCCCCGAGCACATAGAGCCCGGGCGCAGGGCTGCTGTCTGCTCCTCATGTCGGTAGCGTGCCAGAGCCATGCCCACATTCATGCGAGGGCTATGTCTGACCCAGAAAGGATTTGCCAGAGGCCGTATGGCGCAGTGGAGCAGTGGAGCAGAGACACTGATGTGCAGAGAGGGGATTTGACCCATGATGCCCAGACTGTGTGGGGTTAAGGGAGGATATACTACTACAGCCTCTTACTTTTACACACATTTAGCAGGTTCTTTGCTGCTTTTTTTTTTTTTTTTTTAGAATTTCCTTTGATGTCAAGAAAGCTAGTTGATATTGTGAGAAGTTTCTGTTCTGTAAAAGAATCATCAGATCAGGCTATTCCAAAGTTCTTCCATATTTCAGGTGTGGAAATGCCAGTCAAAACAAATTTTAAAATGACTTCTACAGCTGTACTTTCTATAGGGTTTATAGGCCGATATTCAAAACTAGCGTAGAGGCTAAAAATTGATATGAAAGTCGTGATATCTAGGTATCATTTTCGTAGCAACAGAAGTGAACCAAAGATTTTAGTTGTTGGTGTCAATAACTATGTTAAAGTACGTAGCGACGCACAGTATTATTGAATGCAGATACAGAATGAGGTTGGCTATTCATATCCAAAATGAGTCATTGACCAAGCAAGCAATTATTTCGATTTTTTTTTTGTCTTATCATTTATTTGCTCTCCTCTAGGGGCCGTGTCTTCTCTCTCGATTTCGGGGCGATGCGAGTGTGCGACCTGGAATTTGACCGCGTCCGACGGTTGACCACACCCCCCGGCACCACAAATCCTGCCCCCTCTCCCAACTGTCACACCACGTGGAAGTACTACTGTAGAGACAACTTTGGCTGGAGGGAATACTCCGAGGTAAGAGAGTGTGACATACAAAATAACTGTGCTCGCCAATCAATCTCGTCGTCTGGCAAGGATCAATTCAGACAGACACGCTCTGAAATTCACAGCTGTGCCCTCCTAGTGGCAAATTACTTTACCCTTGGCCTATTGTTGGCTCTGCTTTGAAGAGTGTTCTTGTCATTTAAATAAAAAAGACAAAATTCAAGGCATTTTTGACCGGACCCTCTGAAATTTCCATGCAGTCTGCTTATCCACACCACAAAATTAAAAAATGCTTTACACTGTACTAAATTATATCCATATTTTAATTAGTTTGCATTTGCATCGTTTTGTTTTTTTTCCAGCCTGTAGTTAAGCTCATCGAGGAAGCCAGCGCCAGGGGTCTGAAGGAGGTGCGCTTCATCACGCTCCAAAACCAGTACATCCTCAACATCCGGGAGGGCTTCCAGCAGAACGCCGTCTTCGGCTTCAGGAGGCAGATCAAGAAGAGACCCATGTACATGTCCTCGGTGGTCCTCACTCCACACCTGCAGTACGTATCCCCAACACAGTAATGTCCCGGGCAAAAGGTGTAACCGGGAACGTCTCCAGGGGTGAGACGATACTTGGATAAGCCCCCTGATTTTGAAAGCACCATTAAAACCACATACTGTTGTAGCCATGGAACGTTTTGTATCAGTGATGGAAGCTATTAGAAAAACAACCCTTTATTGTTGCTCTACTGTGGTTTCTTGACATTTGCAAAGAGCTTGACGTCATATTTACAGGTGCAGGAAGAAAAGGGCTAAGTAGGCTTTTTGTAACAGATACTGTCTGCTTTTCTATTGATGTATTGTATGTTACAGCTAAAAAAGGAAACATTTGTGTCTGAATATGTGACCAAAGGTGATACAAAAGTATCACTGTTATGTCTGTAGAGAGGTTTGCCGGTTCAGTTCTCCTTGGACACATATTATCTAGAGCTGCAGCTAACGATTGTTTTAGTAATAAATTAATATGGCAACCATTCTTTCCATTAATTGTTGTTTAGATTGCGAAAGGCTCGTGAATATGAGATTTTTAATACATTTGACCAATATGAAGCTAAAGAGATGCCGCTATAGAGAACATCTTCAAAAATTATATACAGCAAGATTGGTAGTTTGTTAAAAACACATTTCCTGTGTCAGTTTGGGGTAACTAAATCTCTTCTCTAAGCAGAAAATTATTAATCAGTTACTAGAGATACTGACAACTATTTCAGTAATCGATTAGTTGCTTGTTTCCCCGCTAATATTATCATTGTGTCCTTGCAGAAGACCCTTATACATTTAATTGTAAACGGCATTTGCAAGTGTAGTTATGATTTATCACTATTAATGTCTTACTAACACCATTTGTAAAAGTGCTGCCATATGCTCGTTCGATGCTACACAAGCTAACTTCCATTGTTGGATCATAAGCTTCCATTTGTCACATAATAATAGTCTAGACCAATCCATTGTGCTAGACAGGAGATATTGTTGAACTGGAGGACATTGAAAGAACAAAATGCCAAAATTCCACATCAAACAACGAAGATGGGGTCCAGTACATTTTGATAATGGGCATAATGTGATTCTATTAGCGGAGATATGTCGAATCCAGAACTTTGTGGAATGGAATGTGTTTTTACTTGGCTAAAGCTCGGATGGAAATTTAGATAATGAGGAGGGCGAGAACAGATGAGGCCGAGGAAGACAACTGTACAACAACAAGATGCACCTAATCCAGATTCATGTCTTGTTTTTATTTGCACCAATAACATTATTCTCCGATATGGAATAGGTTGCATTCACATGACCCAACATTCGTGCATCTTTAGTTTAAAATTGAGCTGGAGGACAGGTCAGAATTCTATGGTGGAATTTGCTCTTGTTGACCTGGTTTATATACTTGGCTGACTTGGTAATTTAAATACTTTTTTTCACTATACAGTTGTCACTTCCGGGCCCAACCAGAAACTTCACAGCTGATTTCTAGTTTTGTTTTTGTTCCTCATGCATCAAACAAGAGACAGCTACCTTTCGAAAACATATCTTTAACCACAAATTGTATCAGATATGTAAATAATCTCATAATTAATTGGATTACAACTAACTGCCGGTCAACGCTAATGCTGTTTTAGCCAAGCTTCTTACCTCAACGTTGAACACTTGTAACGACTGCAGTCCATTTTTAATATGAGCTGTGCGGTCGCTGAAGAAAAAGTTGTCAAAATATTTTCAATCAATTGATGCACCTTGGACTGGGAATTTCCATCAACCCATATAGTGGTGCCATAATTCAAACCTGAAGGTGTGATTGTTGTCAGCTGAGAGGATCATAAGATTAATATTGCAAGTTTGTGGAGCAAATAATAAGATTTGTGGCTCATAAAAAAA
This sequence comes from Periophthalmodon schlosseri, assembly GCA_000787095.1. Classification (NCBI taxonomy): domain Eukaryota; kingdom Metazoa; phylum Chordata; class Actinopteri; order Gobiiformes; family Gobiidae; genus Periophthalmodon; species Periophthalmodon schlosseri. Next base: position 7,946 of record JACM01059278.1, read on the forward strand.
ACTGTGAATCTCCCATAGAGTTACATTACATAGACCCCTGTCCTCCATCTGTAACTATGACCTAATCCGAATCTAGAACGTGACCGTAACCTTATTGTTCTTTTATATACATAAGTGAGGGCAGCAGATTGAAACCTAGCAGAGATATTGCGGCCCATTTTCAACATCTTGTCACATCTTCAACCATTCTCTCGGAACGCAGCGTCCTAACAAGCCCCGGCAGTCCCCGAAGTCCCCAAAACGGAGCGGCAGACATGGGAGGAAGGGATCCGATTAGGGCCAGTACTGGGAGATCAGGGAAAGTGCGAGACAGAGAGAGGGAGCAAGAGACACAGAGAGAGAGTGGTCTAAAATGGTTTCCAGACTGGCCCCACAACAAAGGAGACGTGAGAGGAGAGAGAGAGAGAGAGAGAGAGAGGAGTGTGAAACGCCACTATGGGGAGCTGGGGTCTGGAATGAGGAATGTGGTCCTGGGACTTTTCCATCTGTTTGTTGTGTGTCGGCGTAATCGCACTGTACGCAGTATTAATCCCGCAGCACAAGGGGCAGAATAACTGGGACACCAAAAAGCTTGTTTGATATTTTATTCAGACATATTTTAGCAGTTTGGTGAGGCCGTCTCTTTGCCAGTGCCCATTTGATAGGAATGTATTTAATTTTGTGACTCTGGTGAAGTGAAATAAAAATCCACTTTAAAGGTCCTATATTATGCGAAATTGACTCTTGTGAGCTTTAAGCCATAGAATGTTATTACCTCATCAAAAACATACCTGGAGTTGTGTTTTATTTCATTCGCACATGTTTGAGTAACATTATTACTTATTACTATTATACATTATTAGTCTGTCTACATCTCCAAAGCTCAAAATGCTCTGTTCCACCTTGTGATGTTATGAAGCGGTAGTTTTCTTTAAGTTGCCCTTTAAAGCTACCATCTGTACGTTTATTTGATTTTTTTTTTTTTTTTTTAAACCAAGAGCTGTGAAACCTGTTCACCTGTGTTCTCTGGTCGTCTTCTGTCAGGCCACACTAGTTGGCAGTAGCATAGATGGCATCTAGCAATCTAATTACAAATGGTAACTTTAATATTGTAAGCTGATGTTAATTATGAACTTCAGGGCTCGTTTACTTGCATGTTCCGTAGGGGAAATAGTTTGTTGAATGTTTTGTGTTCTCATCTTTACACATTGAAAGGACTAAATGTAACAATGAGGGATTCCACAATAAATGCCTTTGTTTTGGTTGCTGTCCTTTTTGACGTAACATATGTACGACAGTGATGTAAACAGTTTAACAAAGTGAGTAACAACAACATACATATCAGTGTGTCAGGTTAGCTAGAGCATGCTATCCTGCTATCTATTATCTAAGAGATTAGTCATGACATTTTACAAGCCATTGTGATTTGGATGTCAAACTAATGGCCCATCAAATGCATCTCGAAATGGGAACCAGTCTGACCAGTGGAAGTATAAGTCTTGGATAATATTATGTTAATGCGATTTTTAAAATGGGTTTTCGTGCTCCAGGGGAATCCATACATCTCCATTATAATGTATCACTTGTAGTTTGAGGCAGGGCTACTATCAAAGCAGGTTAGCTTAACAAGGAGAAATGGCCTACTTAGATTCTCCCAAATGCTTTTAGGCTCAGTGCTGTTTGTTTTATCCCAGTGTCATCAGAGGGAATGTGTGTCAGGCCATTGTCCCGTGTGTGCGCGTGTGTGTACGTGTGTGTATGTGTGTGGGCGTGTGTGGGCATGTGTACGTGTGTGGGCGTGTTTGAGGGACAGGCTGTGCCCTCATCCCTGCTGAGGTCATTAGTTTGATTGGCATTCTGCTGTCCATCCCATCTCCTAATGTTTATTACAAGTTCCCCTTCCCTTTTCTCTTTCAGTACATCCCCTCTTATCTGTACTGCATATAGTTTAGAACGTACGGAGGTTCATCTTGGTGATACCTATTTTAGTCCAGGTTTGCAACTGGTTTAGACTTGTAGACCTGGCATAGACTGCGTGTGGTTCTGTTTTATATATCTGGTTTAGTCCCGGTTCGGACAATATTTAAACCTAGCTTAGACAAGGTTTAATTCTGGTTTAGAGATGGTTTATTTCACGTTTAGTCCTAGTTTAGACCTTTAGTCCTGGCTAAGTGCTGTTTTGGACAGGATCACATTCTTGTTTAGATATGATTTATTCTTGCCTTGTTAATTCATGTTTGGACCATGGTTTAGTTCTGGTTTACTCCTTGTTAATAGTAGTAGTGCTAATTCAAATCTAAACTAAGCGAGTGTTCACACAGGTTTAGTCCTGTAGACTTAGTTTGATCCTGTTCTAGCCCTGATTTAATCTTGCTCTAGTCCAGATTCAATTTCGAATTCAGTCCTGGTTTAGTCCCTGTTTTGATGTATTAGGTGGTTATTTATCATGTTGGGAAACAAAAATCTGTGTACACTTAAATCACGGAGAAATGCCTCCCTACTGGGGACAAAAAACAGGAGTTAAAAAAGCTTAGGTTTATGTCTTAGCTTAACGAACAGGCAGGTAATGACTATGGTTAAGGTTAAGATCAGTCTCCAGGGAATGAATACAATTCAATGAAATGTCTCCATGAAGCATAGAACCCGACAATTGTGTGTGCGAGTGCGAACGCAGCTTGCAGACTTGGTTTGTTTTGGTTCAGATCTTGTTTTAGGCTCGTGATCTGAAGAACTGGTTTAATCCTGGCTCAGTCCTTACCTGGAAAACCACTATGATCCACTCTTCTGTAACCTCCATGGTGCTTAGACTATATTCCCCCCTCTTATCCCTCCACCCTCCCTCTCCACCTCTCCCCATTCCTTCCTCTCCCCCCCTCTCCCGCTCTCTCTACCTCCCCCTCCCTCGCTGCCTGTCCCTTTCATTTCACACTTGTTTTCCGCCACCGTGTCTCAGAATCTCCGGGGGACCAGAGCCATTGATCGAGGCCTCATCCACACCAGATAAGAGGCGCAGACACGGAGATATGACAAACTGTTGCAGCGCTCACTCC
>JACM01074291.1:0-12651 GCA_000787095.1 Periophthalmodon schlosseri
CACATAAATATGTCTGTTTATAACAACGTACATAAACAGACTTTTTGAATACATCTCATCTTAAGGGACCCACCTGCTGTTCGTCTCCATGGAAATGTCATTGCTATGCCTGGAATGTTCCATAGTATGACATTAAACTTATATATTTCGCCTTTATTCAAATACAGATTTTGTATGAAAAACATGTGTTCTTAAGTGTAAGCCGGGTTCACAGATATGACTTGTAACTTGGCATGGTAGTATTATCCATGGATATAGATACGTTTAACTTTAATGTCATACTGTGGAAAATTACAGGAATATCACATGTCTATGGCGACACCAGAAAAGTTACACAATGCACCTTTATGTCACCAAAAATGCTTTCTACTCTTGCCATTTTACATAATGATTCAAATGTATACTCTGTCAAAAAACTGACCCAAACTATACCATATTGATTTCATTTTGATTTTTGATTTTTGATTTAAGTGATTTTTCACATGCATTTTCGCATGACCTTGAATAGCCTCGTACCTACAGTAATACCCCTATAACCCTGTTGAGTTTCTGTTCTGCCCAGCTCAGCCTATAGCGGTTCTGTGGGCTCCCAGTGAATTCCCAAAGTGGGATTTTTCTCTTCCTTCCGGTTCCTTTGAATTTCCTGTAAGATGTGGTTCAAAGTGGCAGTGTGATTGGCGTAATAGTGAAAGTGTGACTTCCCTTGAATGTTATGGCGGTGGAGGAGTGACGTGCTTTTGGCCTGTGTCCAGTTTCAAAGGTGCGTGAGTGTGGACACGTTCCAAACTGAGTCGTCACATATCTGTGTGTGGCAGTTTAACTTTCATAAACAAACTATGAGAACTGATCGGCTTTAATCCTAATCTTATAAAATGGGTTCCAACATGTCCTGGTTTAGTCCCACTTTAGACACATTTTTTATGCGGTGCAATTAAGTCCAAAAATATGCCTTGCTCTCAATAGTAGCAGTAGTAGTAGTAGTAGTAGTAGTAGTACTTTGGTCCATATTAAATGTATTTACTTATAGACCTTAGTTATATGATTTATTTAAATGTATTTTTTCAGATTTTGAGGGATATTATCTGACAAGAATAACATTTGAAGTGGAATTTTAGTTTTCAAATAAAAACAGACATCTTATGACACTGTAGTATTTGAGCAGATGTCGTCTGCCCCAGTACACATCCATCGTATAAAGCAGCTCTTGAGGTCAAAATAAGTCCACTGAGTGCTGTTTGCATCTAATTATTAAGCCTTTTATTGTCTATAGATCAGGAAGTGCATCATAAAAATGCTAGTTGTTGTTAGCTTTTCTGTGGTGATTCCCAGAACACATAAGGTAAGTGAGGGATAACTCTGGACCACTGCGTTCTACCACTTCTGTTTTTAAGATGATAAAAATCAGGTACAGCGCCTTTAATATATGAAAATAACATTAAAATATCATATCATAAATATCTATAGAAAGACCTCCTGGCTTAGAATTCTTGACAATTGACTCATTTAAACAAATATTTTGCATTTGACATCCAATGACAGAGAGATGTTTGACTGTATGAGGTTTATTTCCCAGAGGTTTTCATAATACACAGAGTTCAGAGAATGACCTTTACATCACTCACTTCAAATCCGGAAATGGGCTTTTTGCATTTTCACATTTCAGTCATATGAAACCAAAGATTTGCTTACAATTCCTGACACAATAAACCAGTCACAAGGTAATCTGAACTTTTAAGCAGGATGCCCTTTCATGTCGCACATTACGGTCACGGGGGAATGGGGGTTTAAGTATCTCAAGTGAGGATTGAACCGGTGACCCTCTACACAGAAGGCATCGCTTTCAGACTATACCACTGTCACATTTTGAGAAACACTGGTATAAGTATATTATTTATATATTGATAATTTTGAGGGTCAACCACCTGCTCGTCTCCATGGAGATATTATTGCTTGGACTAGAATGTTCATTAAACTTCTCTTACTCCAAGAAGAAGAGCAAATGACAGGTCAGATCTGCGCAGAGGCAAGCCCACTCACAGTAAGAACGCATGTTTATTAAGTGTACTTTTGAATAATAAAAATACCTACATTTAAAGGCGCTGCTCCTGATTTTTACTGTTTCAAAAACGTCAAAAACAGAACTAGTTCATTTTAAACCATTTGCAGTGGTCACTTACCTTAAGCATTCGGAGCATCCTAATTACTCACCATGATGAGTTTATAAGCACTTTTCCCAACTTTCAGATGCCCTAATAGCTGCTTTTACAATACATCTGTACTGGGGCAAACCAAATATCACTTTATTACATGAGAAAGACTTGGTACATGCCTTTAATGCAATACTTTGGAACTGTGGAACATGTTTTTAGACTATGGGGAAGAATGTTGCCACCTATTCGAATGGGAAACGCTGATATACTTAAAATGACACAGACAGGAATGACCTCATAGGCACATGCCAACACATACCAGACTTAAAACTCCAGGTAAAACTATTGTGTTCTTCTCCAGTGGGATTAATACTGCAGTTTAGAGTCATACAGGTTCTCCTTGAGATGAATGACATGGAAACAATGGAGTTTTCCTATGTGCGTGTGGCTACAGAAAAAACATGAAGGTCAGTCAAGTACCAGTAGTAGTATTACTGGTAGTAGCAGCTGTAGTGTAAGTAATGTTAATAGTAGCTGTAGTAGTAGTGGTAGTGGTAGTAGTAGCAGTAGCAGCAGTAGCAGTAGCAATAGTAGTAGTAGTAGCAGTTATGCCATACAATATGACAGTTTTAAAGGTGCACTATGGAACTTTTCAGGTGGATCGTCTGCCAATTAGCATGGAGATGACCATCTTTAAAAACTTAAAACTAGCAGTAGCAGTAGTAGCCTTAGCATTAGGATTAGTTCTGTGTCATACATCCTCGTCTGCCGATTACTGTGTAGTTAAACAATGGCCGTTTCCTGGTTGCGTTTGCGTCGGCTTCCGTCTGTTGAAGTTGTGACGATTGTGTGAGAGTGAATCTGAACTTCCCCAAATAAAAAAAAAATAAAACATTTGAGCAAAAGCCCTCTTCTCCGTGAGAACCAGCCCATTTCCTCGGTGACGCACTGCAGACGTGTTTGTAGTTTTTCAATAAAGGAAGTCGTGTACGCATGCCACTTCCCATGAGCCATTGCAGTTATAAGGTCAATGTATAGCGCTTTTTAAAATATAAATCAGAGGGGAAAAATACTGGCTCTTATTGTTATGAAACTTCTGCAAAGCCTTACTGGCATTATGTGGAACTATAGGAAACTCCAAGTAGACTCTCATGACAATACAAATCCATTCTTTAAAGGGGCTTTGGGGAACTTTTCTTTTGTTTGAGTTAGTTAACCATCTGCTTGTCCCCATGGAGAAGTTATTGATTTGCTAGGAATGTCTTGCAAACAAAATAAGCAGATTACGCTATCAAGCCAAATTACAAGTCAGATCTGTGCAGTGGCGACCCAGCTCTTAGTAAGAATGTATGTTTTTCAAGGTATCTTTCAGCAATAAAAAGTGCCATAATGGATAAAAATCTATCGATAAGCGTAATGCCATACTGTGGAACATTTCAGGCACAGCAATAACATCTCCATGGAAACAGGTTATGTGCCCCACCTCGCCACCCCTATCAGAAAAGTTATGCAATGGACCTGATTTTTATCGTCTCAAAAACTTTGCACACCAGATGAGAGTTTTGTCATCACAGTAATGCTAACAACAACAACTAGCATGCTAACAGCGCACCAGCATTACTTCCTGGTTTGTGGTAAAAATGCTTTATAATTAAATGCAGACAGCGCACGGTGGTCTACTTTTGACCCTAAGACCTGCTTTATATCTGCAGTATATCTGTACTTTATGTTATTACAAGTAAATGTAAGTATAATTTCTCGTTGGAGTAAAGTTGTGTTAATATGTGTGATCTGTACATACCCTCCAGAAGTACTTGCGGTTGGCGTGCTTTGGGACGGTGTCTTTGGTGTAGATTTGCCCCTGCAGAGGTCCGAACCGTGTGCCCATAGGAATGTACTCTTTACTGAACACACCTGTCACCTGTAACACACAAGGGGGGGAGGGGAGTATATGGTCACGTTTTTATATCAAGACACTCAATGCGCTTTACATGAAGGAACCACTCACCCATTCACTCATTCACTCCACACTCGGCTATATTACTATTGTAGCCATAGCCGTCCTGGGACAGACTGACAGAAGCGAGACTGCCCATCTGCACCATTGGCCCCTCTGACCACCACCAACATTCATTCACATGCACACACATAACATTCTTTCTAGGGAATGTGGATGAAGTGTCTTGCCTCAGGACACAACAACAGAATACTAACCAGGCCCAACCCCGCTTAGCTTTTGAGATCAGACGAGATTGAGTAGTAGAAGTAGTAGCAGTAGTAACAGTAATAGCAATAGTTGTTGTAGAAGCAGTAGCAGTAGTACTTGTAGAAGTAGTTTCATAAAATGCCATAGTAATATCTAAGTTACTTCCTGTTCAGACCGTTGCTGTATCGCTAGTATCTATTTAAAGCAGGTATGAAGGAGCTGAGAGTAATCTGATGTTTACGTTTTGCTCCTTGGCATCGTCCCACTGACCCAGACGGACGCAGGATGCGGTTGACCCCGTTTCTAAAAGCAGCTAATCCAAACCTATACTTTCTCTGCCCTACTCCACTGACCCTTGACCTCCCAGGCTATCCCCATCGCACACCTGAGCCGACAGAGACAAGGAAATATAGATAATTCCATGTTAAACTGAGCGTGATTGTAAAAATATAAGATCAGACAAGACAAGAGAACCTTCATTTGAACTAAACCCAACCAATATCCATGGACGTCAGAATGATCAAAAATTAGGACCGTTGTCATAGCGATTAACAATGTTTTGGAATGGCAAAAATTCTTCAGGAAACCTAAAACCTATGAATACTTTAAATAAAATGAAGCCTTTAGTTACTATGCTGCAAATAAATGTAACGGACTGCCTCTTGAACAATAGTTGTCCCCAAACATTAACATTTTAAAATCAACATTAAAAATATTCCTATGGCTAAACTATCACAGTTATAATATATAAAGTATTTTAAATTTTTTATTCATTTTAATGTAATTTATATATTTTATTTTAACTATATGTTTATCTACATTTTATTTTTATAAGTAAGTTACAATCTCAATATATTGATTATAGTGGTTTAGGTAAGGCCCATTAAGTACAGTACTTTTGCAGTTTCAATGGAAAGTAAGAACATTTCACAACCTTCCCAGCTGTCTACACCTCTTACACCACTGGCAGATAAGTTTTTGGGAAAAAAATAAAAATAAAAACATACTACACAGAATGAACAGAGACATGATGTTGTGGTTTGAAGCCTGAGCGGACATATTGACTCATACATTGTCCTAAAATATCTCAGTTGCTTCATATTTAAAATAACCTGCACACATTTCCCAGTAACAGACAGGGAAAAATTTCCTGGTTTTGTTGCACAGGGAAGGTTTCAAATGCAAGTGTAGTCATGCCGTTTGAATGTCTCTCACTCACTCACTACACCTGAGCGTAAATGTACAGGATGTGAGGCGAGTCTGAGTCAAACCTGGGGAAATATACGCTGAAAATTACATTGTTTCTTAAACATGCAAGAAAAGACAGGATTCAATGTACATTGCAATAATTATGGTTACTACTACTGCTACTACTACTGCTACTGCTACTGCTGCTACTACTACTACTACTACTGCTATTACTACTACTGCTACTATACTACTACTAATGCTACAATGCTACTGCTACTGCAACTACTACTGCTACTACTACTGATACTACTATTGCTGCTGCTACTACTACTGCTACTGCTACTACTATACTGCTAATACTACTGCTACTACTACTACTACTACTACTACAACTATTTTATTTTATTATATTTTCATCTTTATAACTCTGTAGGCTACTTCTGTTTCAATATAATCATTAGTAAAAGTACTAGTAGTAGTAATAGTAGATCTCACTGTGCTGTTGCAGTTTAAATATACTGTGCACATTTGGAAGAGTTGAAATTAAAATTGTAGTAATTTTCGTACAACTGTATTTTATATTTATACGATTATTTATGTTTTTATTTGCTTGTATTGTGGTTTAAATGTCTTTTTTATTCTGTAAAGCACTTTGAATTACTCTGTGTACAAACTGTGCTCTACAGACAGTACAACACAGATGGGGAGCAGCTAAAATATACAGTATGTTGTTACAGATGTGGATTTATGTTGATATGAAGTGAGTCACTGATCCAGTCACTAACTGAAATGATCGACTTCAACATTTGTGAATTTACCATTTCGGAAATGTCTTATAAAAAAGTACAATGTAATCCACTCCAACGTAATGTGGCTCGTGCCCCCCACCTGGGAGTATGATATCATCACAATCTAGAATCTGAAAACCACCAATAATCATGTCTTTAGCCTAGCGTAGCGCATGAATGGAAACAATAGACTGTGAAAGTGAATGTGGTATGTGCTGGGGTTAGAACAGAGATTGGATCAGAATTCCTGAAGCTATGTGTAACTGAAGCGTTGTGCGGAGCAGCCGCTGGGGCCTGAGATTTTTTTTATGTTTCATCGACGGAGCGTAAATAATAAATGCTGCTTAAACGGTTTATTATAGGGGTTAATAGAGAGGAGGGGGGTAAAAGGGTGGGGTAAAGGGGTAAACGGGAGGGGGCATAAGGAAAAACTAAATAAATGAGCGTTCCTTTGTGGAGCTGAGATGCAACACTTGTCAGTGCCTCACTGCACATGCTAGGCAAACTTAGTCTACTGAAATATAAGTAAAAGTATGACATAGAGTAGTAGTAGTAGTAGTAGTAGTAGTAGTAGTAGTAGTAGAAGTAGTAGTAGTAGTAGTAGTAAGCCTTAAGTTTTTTATAATAGTGCAATGAAGTACTACTACTACACTTTTGAATTCGAATACTCCTACAAATGTACGTTAAAGTATAAAACTAGAAATAGTAGTAGTATTAATAGTAGTAGCAGTAGTAGTGGTTGTAGTAGGAAGAGTAGTAGTAACCCTAGTACTGACAATATTTGTAGTTATAAATTTCAGAAAAACAGATTTTAATGAAGAACAATGTCTCTTATATTTAAATTTTTGCATTTTGATCAAATCAAGCTCAATGTAAGTGAAGCCATAAGTGAATAGTAATTGAAGTAAAAGCATTAGTGAAGTACTGATAGTAGTAGAACAGCAATTGGAAAAGTATCTCACAACAAGAAATGAAAAAACTAGCCTGGCGTAGCATCAGTAATCAGAAGGAAGTAGTGTTTGTAGTAGTATTTGTAGTAGTACTGGTAGTAGATTCTATACTAATACTGTATCATTTGCCTGAAACCTGATGCCTTCTGTTTGCCTCTTTGACGAAAGTTAATCTGAGGGTACAAGCCTAAATCCTCCCGCACACTCCTTACACAATATGTCCCTCTTTGCTTACCATATTAACTCCAGCCCAATGCTCCTATCTAGCCATGTGGCCTCCTCTTCTGGCACCCGTTACTAATGCCCCATCTGCCACGTGCCCCTGACGCCCCCTCTGCCCCTTCTGCCCTGCTATACCCTCGACTTGCCACGCTTTGTGGTAGAAAATTATGTTAAAGTAATGTACAATTAAATTAAAATCCTCCAGCTAAGTACTTCAGTTTTCCTGCCCAGTGGTATTTTGAACTAGTTGTTCTAGTTTAGTTCTGCTTTTGATGGGATGTGCAGCCAAAAATATCTTAATTCTAAGTTTGGGGACAAGACTAGTCTAGAAAACCAGAAATTCTGTCATCTTGGTTTGCTACTGGTTTTGTCCTGGTCTAGTCCTGGTCTAGTCCTGGTTTAATCCTGGTCTGGCCTTGGTTTAGTCCTGACTTCGATCTACCTTAACCTTAAGTTTGGTAACTTGACTAGCCTAGAGAATTCCAACAATTCGATATTAAATTCACTTGTTTTGGTTTGGTCCCGGTTTAATTGTGTTGTAGACATGGTTTAGTCCTCTTCTAGTTCTGCTTTGGTCCAGGTCTAGTCCCGATTTTGAGGCAGTGTGTGGTAGGCAGCCAAATCTACCTTAGTCTCAAGTTTGGGGACACGGTACAAAATGCAACACTCTCACTCTCAAATTCATTAAAAATATGAAAAGGTAACGGGCCTAACATTGAACCTTGTGGCACACCTATATATTAATAATGAGATACATATACATATACATGCATCAGTGAATTCCCAGTTTCTGTTTACAGAGATTGACATTTTTAGAGTGAAACTATTCTAACCAAATTATTGGAAAGCAAAACAAAGCAAACTGTGGTTGTACACAGCAGATTACAGTAAGTAGTGAGTCTAATGAACCCTGTGTTCTCAAACCAGTATTTTTTTTGTGATTTTTATTTTGCAATCACAAACACAAAATAGAGAAAGGAAAGCCAAGTTGCCGTCAGTGATGCAGAGAAAGAAGGACTGTGACCAAGCAAAAAATGAGGAAGCGCAGTTGAAAGTGTCATCCGTCAAAAGAAAAGAGGAAGATTTAACTGAAGCGAACCGCACAAGCATCAAAGACTACGAACAAGTGAGTGTAACATCGCTCCTAGTTCCTCATTTTAAAAACTGCTCAATATGTGCACTAAACAATACTTGTTGCTATAGGGCTGAAAATAAATCAATCAATGAATAAATAAATAAATAACTGAATTAAATACAATTTAATTAAATCAAATGAAATAATGTTGTAATCAGTTTACATTTTCAATTACACTTTTTCTTATGTAAAACAAATACTTAGGGCCTTTATTAATATGGGTCATGAACATATTGTGGAGATAGACTTTTATATAAATATCTGCTTAAGGAACAAATGTGATTATGCTTTACACTCAGTGCTACTACACACAGTACTACTTAATACATCAATCAGTTCTTTTCATTTTTGTCCTCTAAATTTACAGCCCTGGTTGTGGTAAATATCAGTGCAACATTATAGTTTTGTCTCATTCGTTACATTGGTATTCTCAAACAATGCAAACCTTTTCAATTTTCACTATCATTTAAACCCGATATGGTTTGGGTTTAGACCTGGCATATACTTTTAGAAATGTATTCCTCTTTCACTATGAGAATGACTAACATGGCAATCAAATATTGTATTAAAACAATAATAAAAATATTACCAGGAACTATGGATTGCACAATGAACATGTCAAGGCAGAGTTACAGAGACGCAGCTGCCAAGAAATCAGCCGGAGAATGTAACCCACGCGGATTGCAACCAGTTACTCACATCTGCAGAATGATTTTTCTAACGATTCTTCTAACGAATTCAAGTGATTGAACATAAGCCCAAATTAAGACGCAGGTGATGCAACTTAATGACATATTAGCAAAGTCTTTTTTATTGCTTCTCATTGAGGTTTTTTTTTTTTTTATCATTCCAGTAAATAGAACTGAGCAGCAAGAACTGATGCAACTTACTGTGAATTAAATTAACAAAGCCTATGTTTGTTACTGCTACTACTCAAGTTCCTACTAACGTACAAAGAAATATACTGATTTTAGACATGATTTCAAAAACAAATATAATTTATTCAAAGATTTAGACAGGGAAAAGTGTGTAAAATAATTCAACCAACTGCATCTAACTCTAATATGAATAAAGCAATGATTTTTCATCACTTTTGAAGTAATACAACTTTATTAACAAAGCCTACGTGTGTTACTACTACTACCCAAGTCTCTGTAAATGTAGAAAGAAATATACAGATTATGACCATTTTTTCAAGAACAAATATTATTGATCCAAAGATTTAGACAGGGAACACTGTGTATGGAAATCAGCAATGTAAATGGTAAAATGGTAAATGGTCACATTTTTAGCGCTACTGTCGCCGTATGTAGAAAGAAATATACTGATCTTGGATATTCAGGAATAAATATTGTTTATACATATTATTTATAGACAGGGAAAATCGTGAATGAAAATTCAACCAATCAGTATCTGTAAGTCATCACCACCAGCATATTAGCATGTCGCTATGACTGTTGCATGTCCTAGTTTGGTGTGCAGTAGCCAGTAGGGATTTTAATGGACTAAACTGCCATAGCAAAGTTGTTATTCGATTTAAAACAGCCCCTAATGACCTTAAGATGTGAGTCTGTATAAATGTACTTAAATGGAGCAGGGCCAAAGCAGCTGAAATCCAACAGTCAGCGATTCCTTTGTTTGAGGCACCCTCCAGTGATGCAGATGGCCCAACAGAAAGTTATGCAACTTATGCAATTTAAATATTCACTTGAATTACAGTGAGCAGTAAGCCTTGCAATGCAACTTACTGTCAACATACTGACAACATACTGATCTGAATACAACTTTTGTGAGCCAGGTTTAGCAAGACAAGCACTAAGCAATCATATTCAGAGCTTTATAAAACAGAAGCCAGTGGGGGTTTCAACTGAATAATTAAACATCATAGCAGGGAAACTTAAGATTTTGGGGGTTAATATAACTTTGGTGCATTGATTTTAAGCCAGACTAAGCCAAAAAAATCTAAAAAAAATTCTCTATAAACACAAATGTATATTTTTATGTCAACAATATGATCTAAAAAACAGTGTCTCCTTATTTAAATAAATTTGGCTTAGAAGTCCTGAGACTGCAGTAACTACAGCGTGCATTATGGGAGAAGGGTATACAAATTTTCCTTTCAAAGATTTGCAAACGTTTACAACTTTAGAAAACTTTACAGAATTTAGATTATTTTGTAGAAATTTCAACGCGTATATCTTTTGTTTTTTTAAGTAAAGAGTATCAAAATCAATACACCTCCACTCGCCTCCGCAGTTGTAAGGAAAAGATTAGCCATGCCGGCCCCAAAACACCAAAAACATGAATTTTACCAGCTCGAGTTTGATTTGAACTTGTAAACTGCCTCTTACCTCGTTGTCCTCTCCGTACTGAAAGGTGAGGTTTCTGGGTATGGACGTCATGGCTTTGGGGAGGCTGAAATTCGGCTCTGAGTTTTGGTCTGGGACAATGTAGGTGCAGTTCTGAGCGAAATCCACCTCCCTCCAGCTGCTGATGTCTGCGGCACTGCTCTCCATCTTCATCTTTGCAGGAATATTTCAGGAAATAAATCAAGAAATATGGACTTTGGTTGTGTTTGGGTCTCGGTTTGGTTTGTAGACGACGCTTTGGTAGAGACACACTTTGGTTGAAAAGGGTTAGGTCCCTCAATCTTAGGTTTTTGCTGGTTAAAGCTCAAAATCTGAAAATGAGAAGAAAGACCATGTACATTGAGGTTAAATTGTCTGCTGTTGTATTTTTGTGCAGTGTTTCTCAGCCTTTCTCATTAGAAGTTTATTGGGCTGCTCTCATTCATCCAACACACCTGCCTTTACAGTGATGTACAGGGTCCCCTGCTCTTTTTCTTAACAATATACCTTTTTTTCTTTGTTGATTAGAAAAAAATGCTTGGTTGGTCTATTTTTTTTATTTATTTTTTTATCATATACAAAGAATATTCAGATTTACAAAAAATCAAAACAGACAGGATTTTCAGATTTACAATTTAATGTCTAAATTTGTTTTAAAATGTCATACAAAAAATAAAAATTTGTCAATCAAAATATTTTGGGAAAAAAATAATTGCCACAAATTTGGATGTAATTCAGAATGGCTGGTTTTAAAACACTACAGTCTCCTTGCATTCTTAACACTGGTACCGATCTTAATCTTTTTTCGGCTTCCTTCCTCATTCACTCGAAATCACTTTTCTGCAGAACTGTTGACTAGTTTGTTTACATTTTAAAACAAAATACCACGGAACTAAATCAAATAAAATAACAAAATATTACTCACTTAATGTTCACATTCATTCAGCTGTAGGCTCCATGTTTAGCTTGTTCATGCTTTTGTCTTCCTCCTTCATGAAAATACATCCAGTTTCCTCCTGTTTTGTTTTGTTTTTCCTTCCTGTGCTCCCACTTTGCTTCTGAACTATCTCGAAAGCGCGTGGGGTTTATAGCTTACCGACCCAACCAATCGCAGGCCTCGTTTTCATTCACGTGGCGCTAACCTATCTGGCTAGCGCTTCTTCTAGGACAACAACACATTGATGCGCACTTGAGACCCTAATATCTGTTTTGTGTGTGTTTAAATGAATGAATAAAGGGTGGGCAGATGGCCGGCCTGATGCCACATAGAAAACATACACTCCAATACACTTTTGCTTGGTTGGGCACTTAACGAGCAATCTGGTGCTTCTATCTTCTTGACCTACATCTTTACCCATAAGACCCCTTAAGACCCCCCCACCCCTCCTTCCCTCCAGCATGGACATAACACACAACGCCAGTGTTGTTTTTTTTCTTTCTTGGAGATACTTATACCACCAGTCAAGCTTGAACACACACTGCTTTTTTTTTTGACTGAATGAATCTTTTCGACATTTTATATACACACAGACATCAAATATATGAAGTAAGAAATATGGAATTAAGCAGCAAAAAGTTAAGTAACTCTACAGAATATTATTTTTTGTATATATTTTAGATTCAAATCCCCAAAATGGCCACCCTTTGCTTTGTCAAAAAAT
>JACM01009013.1:0-20211 GCA_000787095.1 Periophthalmodon schlosseri
CTGAGGAGGTAGTGAAGGCGTGCCCTGTGCGGATCCTCTGCTCTGTGGTGTGGCTGACAAGTTGGACAGGCCCCGTGTGGTAGGAGTTGTGGATAAGGGATCGATGATGGCCCCTGGTTTAAGGCTCAAACCTGATATACGCAAAACACATAGAATGATTGTTTAATCTGTTACAATAACAGCATACACCTTCTGTTTTATAATGAAAAGTTAAACCCACCTGCATCTTTACGTCCTCGACCACGTCCTTTTCCAGTCATAACAGCAATCTCAATTTCTTCTTGAGGCATTTCTGTGACTTTTTGGAGGAAAACCTTTTCTAAAGCCTCGGCCATGAGGACAATATCATCACCAGGCTACAAGGGGAGAAAAATAAAATCAGATGTCTTGAAAATATGCATTACCTGGCACTATAGATTGTGAATATTACCTTGTTGTAGATGTAGCAATTAGTAAACATTGTGTTGAAGTCTTGGATACATTCTTGGGCATTCCAGTAGTAACTGTTCTCAAGCCTTTTCTTTATTGTGCCCATGTCCATAGGGGTTTTAATTATTGTATAGTAGTCCTAAAGGATAGAAGAAATTCATAAATGAAACAAAATTCTAAGTAAGTTCCACATACTAGAGTCTGCTCTGGAGAGATGGAAGTGATGACGTAGCTCTGGTTGCCATGGTAATGGTACATCTGTTGCTAAGACCAGGCCTAAACTGTTATATTTTTATACTTTTATGGTGCGAGATCGGATAAGGCTATTAGGTGTCTAATTAGTTTTTTAAAGTTACTTGTAACTAACTCAAACCCTTTTCCTGACCCTAACCTTAACCATAATGCTAACGTTTCCAAACATAAACTATAATCCTGTTCCTAAATGTGATCAATCCAAAAGACCAATCAAAGCAGACAGTCCCTTTGGAGCTTACTATCTTGCATTAACCACCCACAATGCATTACTCACAGGCAGATTCAGTTTGATGGCATCCACAGGGGCGTGAAAGGGCCATGCAAACTGGTGTTTCCACAGAGCCTTCACCACCACTTTGAGGAGGAACTGCAGCTGATTGGTCTGCCGTTTGGGCCGGGTCAGGTTGATGTACTCGGGGGGCGGGGGGTTGCCTGGTCCCCCAGCCAGGCCCTGGCTGCTGCTGTTGCTGCCCGACATCTGTGCTGCAGTGTCCACACCGTCCCCCATCCTGATCCTGACAGGGCTGGCTGTGGGCAGGTGCCCCTGGGCAGGTGTAGAGGCTGGGGCAGGGGCGTTAGCAGGACACCGGTTCAGTCTTGGCCCCGGCACAGACTCCACTGACAGAGCACCGCTGATCCCATTGCACTCCTCACTGGACTCTCTGGGAACAGAAGAGGAGGACATTGTAAGTGTTTGACTACTGTTGGAAGGTTAAGCACAAAATTTCCCACATTTCAGTACTTGAAGCAGTGAATTTAGAAATATGCTTGAATGACAGGTAAAGACAAGATTATGTGATAGTGTATGATAGTGCTATGGAAGTGAATTAAACTGCCAACACTGTTACAAAGCCCCACAGTTCAAATAAAACTGTCTATTTTTATTATAGTCTGTGTGAGTAATCTGATTTAAAAAGTATGTTCATGTATAATGATGGTAGTGGGTTCACTGCTTTGATTATGATGAAGTAGTATATGAGGATATTTTATTTGGGAGGGTTTTAGTCACAAGAATATCTTGTCTCCATGTGGTGGAGACCAGATATTCTGTTGTTTGTGGCCTGTAGAGGACTACTTAACTCTCATAGTAGGGCGGGGTGATACGGCAATAGTTGTTTTTTTTTTGTGGTTAAGGACCTAATCCTGTGACAATATGGAATTTGGACGAGATTGTCATATCATGATTAAACGCTTTTCTGCTGTTGAGCTTTTTGCTCAAACACAGACACCCACTTCTCCTATTGGTTACCCTGAGAGACTGACAGGTGTATTTGATTGATGAATCACATTTAAGTGTGAACTCTCTAAAGAAAAAGGGAGGTTAAAAGAGACTAACTGCATGAATCGTGATCAAACCGAAACTGTGATATATATTCAATATTTCCCACCTCTATCTTTCATCCATCATTACATAGTAGTTCATCTGATTTCATCATTAAATCAAAATCACTGATATGACCATTGACCAACAACATCTGGCCCAAACATCTGCCATCTGCAGATGGTTATCAATTCCACTTCCCTATGCTGCACTTCCCACTGAAGTTTCTAAAGACAAATAAGTCATATCAAACTATACAAGAAGCTAATTTCCAAAAGTTCAACAATGTAATACTGCTTAAGCCCAAAATGAAACCATATTCCTCTGACGGATCATTGCCTCATGGCACATGTGAGCTGTTTTTAGAACGCATCTGGGCCAAGTCTGCCTCCATGATATGCAGCTCCTTTTGGGGTTTTCAGTCTTTTCCACCAAGTCTTTGGACCTGGGAGTGTTTAGAGAGACGTGGGTGGAGGTGGAGGGGGTGGGTGGGAGCGAGGGAGGGAGAGAGGGGGAGTCTTGTCATCTGGCAGCTGAAGGTACTACATGTTCCTTTTCTCTGCACAGGGCCAGAACAGCCAGGAGAAAGAACATCTTTTACAGACGACAAACAAAAGCTGCCCACAAACAAATCGATGGATAAATGTCATAAAAAGGGGATCAGGGTTTTTTATGTTGTGCAAGTTTGGTCCGCTAGCCTTTGTCCAGCACCACCCCTCAACAGGGCCCTAAAGATAAACACACAACTGAGCGCACTGACTAATCTCATTCTAGATGAGTCACTTTCTGAGAAGAGGGAAGCAGTTTGCACACCACATGATTGCTGCTTGTATCTCCCTCAGGCAAAAAGACACAGTGGAGAATCTAAGTACCGTACATGAATGAACATTTATGACTTACACAGAGATTTAGGTATTTCAAGTCTTTGTTATCCAAGTACATAAACACAATAATATCAGTGAAGAATTGACACAAATCACATTTAAAGTAAAGTGAATATCAGCTACATGGCTCAGAATGTAACAAAGTATTTTTTAAGTTAGGAGGAAAAGCTACTTGATGTAGATTTGTCAAACATAGCCAGATACTAATACATAGATAAAACTTGTATCAAAAGTAGATACTGATTTTGAAGTATCAATACTTACATAAATAGTACAAAACTGGACCTTTATTGAATAGTTTTAGAATGGCCTGGATCTATATCAAGACTAGTATAAGACAATATGGTAATAAAGAACATAAAACATATTTTGGTGTGTAAAATAAAATTTCATTGTCTAAAGAAGTTTCAAAATTAGCATTTGATATCAAAATGGGAATTACTGAGCCATCTCTTCAGTAATAGGATCTAAAATATTAATATCGTGACAACACTAACTCAACGTTATTCAAATCAACAGCAAACCAAAATAAGGATCTACTGAACGAGACCAAACCTGAATGTCAACCTTTGAGTTGTGAGCAAATCACAGGGTGAACTTGTATAACCTGCACGTACCAACAGGAAAACAAGCCTGACACGCAAAAACTGTTTTAACTAATGGTATACAGTTAGATAATCTTGAAACTTCAAATAACTGAAATTTAAGAAGGAGTTTGCACACAGTCATTTTAACTACACTATATGAAATGCTTTTCTTGTGGAAGGCCAGCCACATGCGCATCTCTATGGAAATGTTATTGCTTTGCCTAGGATGGTCCACATTACGGTCTTCAACTAATCTATTATCCATGGGAACAAGGAGCGTCACCTTACCAAGTTATGCAAGTAAGAACGCAAGTTATGATTGGGCAATAAAATAAGCTATAATTTAATAATTGCAAAACAATATATTTAATAATCATGCAGGACATTCCAGCCAATGCAATAAGATCTCCATGGAAACTAGCAAGTGGCAGACGCGACCACCAGAAAAGTTGCATAATGTTCCTTTAAGAGTTGCTGTGGAATGACAACAAACAGACCCAAGCCATGTGGGAAGTCTTAAGACAGTCAGACAAGGTAGTAAGCAATAATATGTGAACCCAGTCCAGATGGCCACCGGAGTTGCGTAGTCCCTTCATATCACTGTAATGGAGACAGGTGGCACCCGATGGCTCATTAACCATCGCTCAAGTGGGAGTCAATAAGCTTTTCAACAGACTAATTCACTAAGTACTACAAAAGACGTGAATGACTGACTTTTGCTTCTTAAATGCTCAAAATGACAGGCACTCCTCCAGTCCAGACAAGTGCACCTAAAAGTCTATAAATGAGCTGAAACCCAAACCAATGGAAAAAGGCTATAGTGATTAGGTTACCAACTCATCTCCCATCATGCTATGTTCATCACGTGTGGCTAAACAGGATAAATTGTTAATGAGAGTGAGGCTTCAGTCTGTTCTGCAACTAGACTGCATGTAAACAAAGTGCGTTACACAGTAGTAGGCCAAACGTTGTCTTCTTAATTGTTACTAAAGACGCATACAAACTGAAGTGGCACTGCACTATTTTGAGAGGAGAAAAAGCAATTGTGATTTTTCTGACAACTATTGTGATTAGATTTGTGATGAACAACTCCAGGAGTGCAAACATTTTAGAGAAGAATGAAATATAAACTGAATCTCATGAATTTCAGAACATGTCTATAGGTCTAAACTAATGTTGTCAAAAGTATCAAAAATCAGATATAATTCAATACTTAAACTAATATCGAAAAACTAGATATTCATTTGATTAGGTATCGATACTAAAAATTCACAGGACATAAATGAACCTTTCCTAAATAGCTTTAGAATGATCTTGAGCTGTATCAGAACAAGTATAGACTAGTATACGCCAATGGACCACTATGGAACCTACCTGGACGGCTGAGGGATTACACAGATATAAGGCCACAAGGTAATATCAAAGAAAGTACTAATATTTAATGTTGAAAATCACATTCTACTGTCTAAAGAGTGTTGTGTTATTATCGTTGTGGTATCAAAAATTGGTATTGAGTATCGAGTCTATTCCTTAGTATCGAAATAGAGTAAGATTTTAGTATTGTAACAACACTAATCAAAACAAGAGTTAGTCTATAAAAAGACAGGATATTATGTTCTTTACAGAGAATATTATTTTATCTAAATAATTTTGAAGCCCTTTGCGATTTGATAATTGCACTCAAAATTATGATTTTGATTCTATTGCAACATCTATGGACTGTGTGCATTTTGAACAATAACCTATGAATTGACAAAGCACTGAACGGAGTTATGATGTCTTCAATGTCAAACTAATACTTGAACCATGACAATATTGCCGAATTGTAAAATGATTGTGGGAATACCGTTTTCTTTGGCTACTGCAGATGCTAGCTGTATGGGATGTGAGACTAATCAGCTATGACGAGCCCACAAACTGAGGTCTGTGGTACAGCACTCTGTTGACCCCCGACCTGGACGTACATCACAGGCGACTGCTGTGGAATGTCTGTGTGGAGGAAGTGGCTCTGGTTACAGAGGTGGGGGGATGCAGCCTGAACTTTCAAGGAAATCGCGGGAAAACACCACCGACATGTCTGCGTTCGGCACTGAACCATCAATCATTAACGCGCTGAGTGGGGTTGAGTTTAGGCAAAAGTGCAAGACCATGTATTTCACTTGGGACTCCAGCTAAGAGTCAAAACGATGCGCCGTTTTTTTTTTTGTTTTTTTTTTTAAGTGCAAAACTAAATTATTAATCTGACCGCAGTGGCAAGGCCAACAACACTTCCTTGTGGTTAGACAGCAGTTGTTACTGTCATTACATAAACCTTAAGTACTGATATTAAAGAATATTAAGTGTCAGATTTGTATGTAAATGAAGGGCAGGGTGTTTTTCATTCCATCTTTAATTTAGCTGAAGTGTGCATAGCGCTCATAGGTAGATAAAAGATAAAGATTAAAATGGTGCAAGCAAGGATATTACACTGCTTATGTAAGTATTATGTATGTGTCAATGTAACAAGCATTTTAAACAAAGAAAATCTAGTTAGGTCCTGTGCATAATATGCACAATTAATACAAAAATTGGCACATTTGATTGTCCAGGTAGTTAGTCTTGCTTGGTTTACAAAAGTAAAGTTAGACTTGCGGCCATGACCCTGTCACATTTAATGTATGAGGAAATGGGGTCATCTGGTTCCAAAGAAATAAAAACAACTTCATAAGACTTTTGACTGTCCCAGTGTGAGATCTGCATACAGAGTATTTGAAAGTCCCCTGGAGGATTACATGTATTTACCGAATGAATCAGACCTCGACCCATACACAGACTCCAGTCAGTGACTCAGCCGGATTTCAGGAACCTTACCATTCTTTCATCTCCCACTTTCAGCTGCTCGAGTGGGACAGCCAAACCCTTCCAGGAATCCATCTTTACCAACACACAACCCCCCTCTTCCTCTGAACCCCTTCTCCCATACCCCCCTCTCATTGGGAGGTAGGTCCATGGCTTCAGGCCAAAATCTCAACCACAATACAGTCCTAAACACAAACAAAATCCAAGATTTGATATATAAACTGGAGGATGAAACATTGACGCCACCACAGGGCTCATAATTCTAGAAAAAGTCAGTACAGTCGATGCTGTAGTCACTGAACCAGAATAAGCCCTAATGTTTGGCCATGTAAATTGTATTTTTAATTACTAAAAAAGAAAACATTTTTAGACCTTCACAGGCATACAGGCCTTAAAAAAGCTCTGAATGAGCCTTTACAGAGCCTTCAAACTCAAGTTTGGTCCCAGCTACATTACCTCTTCACAGAGACTGAATGTGCAATTTTTTCCAGGAGGGCGTCCAGTTTTTGAAAATCCAACAAATCGTTTGACTTGGCGTGCATCATGTAATCCATTTAAGAACTTCACAGCAAAAAAGTATTTTCCAAAAGAGGGCCTTAAAGAATTACACTGAAGTTGGTCTCTCCTTTTACTTCTCTAAAACACAGAGGGGTGTCATCCTCAGGCTCAGTTCACTTGAGAAAACAGCAGAAAACATAGTGAGTAATTCTAACGTTGTGGGCGCAGAGTCTGCTCCAGGAGTGTCCAGGCTGTGGAGCCTCCAGCCGGCAGGCTGTGTTAGCTGTGAGAGCCGGTCCTCTCTCCACCCCATCCCCCTCTCAGCAGCACAACGGCCCAGTTACCACAGGCTCTCCGCTCCATTGTGTGTCCTCTACGGGGCCTCCCCAACACAGCCCCAGCACCAACAAGTACGAGAGGTGAGGGGAAAGGAGACTGGGCTTCAACCGAACCGGAGGAGGACTTCCTGCCTCGCTAAGTCCCAGCGCAGCCGACCAGCGTGCTGTTACTCAACAGTAAAAATGGCTCTCTGCTTCCTCATTCAGCAGAGCCTCAGCCCACACAGCCCTCCTCCCTACCGCCCTCCCTCCTGCTCTCTCTCCAGCCCTCCCCTCTTTCCCATCAATAGCTGAAGGTCCTTGCGCTCTCCTCAGTCTCTGTTACACCTTTAGCACCCCACCCCCTGCATGTCGTTTCACTCTTCCATATGATCATGCCCTGCCCCCCACACACTTTCTCCTCAGTCCTCTTGAATATGGCTTCCCCCACAAAATCAGGAGCTTGTCAACAATTATCACATACCAATATGGTCTCCAAAATGAGCAATAAAATTTTTTAAACAATATGAATGCAAGACTCTCCACATTTTAGATAACCCTTACCACGGGGTGCACCAATATCTCACAATTACCATGAATATGCAAACAAAAGCTACATTTAAATGTCAATGAAACTGATACTGTTCCTACGCCAAAACACCAAGCAACAAGTTACCTACAAGACCATCTAGGAGACCACCTGTAAATAACTATATACAAAATTAATCTGTCATAAAAACAAACCCACACTTTACTGAGACAAGGATTATGGTCACGGCCATACTGCAGTCATTGAGAGACAAATCAGTTACAAATGTAGGAATGCTTAATGATGCAAATTGCAATTGTTTTGGTCATAATATAAATCATGATTATTTGACCCTTATTGGTTTATAATATTAAGTACAAATGCCTTAAACTAACAATTTGTTCAAAGTACTGCTATCACAAACATTTTTTATTTTAATTTTATGCCGTTTAAGATCATTAACAACAAATGAGTTTTCAATGTTTCTATTGAAAACTATTGAGCAGACGACTTAAACATTTCTACTGGCCTCCTATTTGGTCTTTATTAATGTTTTTGTTTTGTTTTTTTTAATGAACCGACAGTCAATTAAAAAACATTCAAAGTTAAATAAACGTATGGACAGCTACCTGGTTGAAACGATTCTCACATCCATGTGCCATGTACCATTCTCACCACAAGACAGCAGCTGCAGAGGAACAAACCTTTGGGACTGTCACTCTGCAGAGGACCACCTACAACTGGGATTAGACATGGGAACGGAGACTGGGTCAGGTAATAATGCCAATAGAACTGAATGAACCAAGTCAATAAACCTACTCTGTGCAATTGTAAATTATATTGAACTGGAAAACAAGGGCCACCCTCCTCACCATAAGACATTATACATGGTGTCTGGGTGGGTTTCTGCCTGGCACTCTGGTTTTCCCCATCAACCCAAAACATACACAAGAATGTGAAATCCTTCACCTAAGGTAGTCCTGACCAAGCCTAGCTCAAGATTTGGACATGGGTCCCCAGGCGCTGCACTGAGACGCCCACTGCTCCAGACACGTTGCCCTAGCAACATTAAAGGATAGGTCAAACGCAAAGTAGAAATTTAATTTCCCTAAAGGGACAATGAAGTTTACCACAATAAGGTGATGTAGCTACAATCTACAATAATCATTTGGAAATCACTACAACTATTCTTGAGAAAAAGTAACATACTTCAATAGTAATTTACAATTACTGTCACTCCAAACCCTCCACAAGAAAATGTGCTTTAATTAGCCAATTGTTGAATTGTATTATAATATACAATAATTTAGACTACTGTATATTCTAAAGTTTTGTTTAATCATAAAAAGCACCTCATATCTTTAGATGAAAGAACTACAGGAATTCATTGTCTTCACCAACTACAATGACAGACAGAACAGTTTATGAAAAACTAGTGAATCCAAAAATGTGGTAAAAAATGTACAACTTTATTATTATCTGTCAACATTTCAGAAAAAAAAAAACAACAAACAAAGGTGTACTTTGGTGGTGAGGAAAATTCAATTGAAATTCAATTGAATTGATTTCTACAGCATGCTCAACCACAACAAAACATCCAGACCTTGTTCAAGTTTTACTTAAATGCTTCACTCATTTCTCCCAGACTACAGCCTCCTTTTTATTCAGAGGTCATTCTCAACTAGGCCAAGGATGGAGTTACCATGGCAACACAACTGGAGAGAACAGAATAAAATATGATCTGAATGTAAAAAGTAAAAAAAGGAGCAAGATACGCACGCACAGGACACATTACTAGCCAATATTACATAGAAATATTATGCACAGAAATTATACAGCTGCATACAGTCCACATTTATTTCATTGGATGTCTGGCCATTACGGCTCACAGTATATATTACATCATTATATTCAAATACAACAAGTAAAAGCAATTTTAGTTCACGCAAGAACTACTTCTGACAGGTGGGTTTTAAGTCGAGTTATTATAGTGCACTCAAGTCATTGTGAATAAGATGAACTGCAACATACCAGTAGTACAAATAGAGAAAACATCAAAGCTTTAGGAAGAGACAAATTGTTTCTGTTAAAGTAAAAAGACATAAGTAAACAGGAAGTTCTTTGTATGGCTTAAACAAGATCTGCAGCACAGATATAATGGAGCGAGGTGGCTTTATTATTTGAGCAATTTTATACGTTCGAATGGCAGGAGATTAATAGTTTGAGATTTACACCAGTCAACAATTTATGGCTGTATAATATCCTAAGATAACTCATTTCACATAGGTACATGTATTAAAACCATTAGAAACAAACACATCTGTGTGGAACAAACCACACTTTCCAGATGTGCTAACACACACGCATAAGCAAAGTGCTCCTGATCAAAGCTTATCCAAGGAGGCGATATCCTTCCTTAGGCCACGGGGACAGTCAAGTCATGGCTCGTAATGGACGTTAATGCTATATCTAATAAAACAGATTGCCACTTTAAGGAACTTGCTATTATTTCGAGTAGCCCAGTAAGCTGTGGCGGCAGAACAAAACACTTCCATTTTGCATTAGCCGTCCCATTCTTTGCAAAATGCCCAGACTGAGTGTGCGCCATCAGCGTCTCCACAACATAAGACAGTAGACGAGCAAATTAGCAATCCATGACTAACACAGTGTCCGTAGCCCTATTTCTTCCGCTATAAATGCGTGATTTTGATCGTGAGTAGTATAAATGTGAATATGGGGTGAATTAGACGTGTATTATAGGTGCGGTTATTGTGTCTTTGGACAGACAACTGGCAGCTAGCTTTAGTTAGCACGTTAGCTAACCAGAGTAGGCCGCCGTACTGGTGAACGATCTCAGTGAACGCCGGGCAACAGCGATACCTCTTCGTATAATACAATATTGTGTACTTTGTGTCTTACCGTCTATGCTTACAGTTTAATGAGGCATGATGATAGGTAGATTAATGGCATTTACCTGGTTTTATCAGGTTGCCAGGGCGCGCGGGATCTTTCTCTCCGAGGATCCTGAACACCTCTCGCTGTCAGTGACGTCACACGCACGTCTTTCGTAACGTAAAGGACGTCTCACAAAAAAGTTATGGAACAAAAAGCATAGGTTTACACTCAAAATGAAATACATTTAATACATTTAATCTGTGGATAAAAACTTTTAATATGTTAATTGCATGATTTCGGTTATATAATAATAACAACGCATTATTATGTCAAATCATAATGTCAAATCATGATAGTTCACATCAACCTTTGTCACTGTTTACTCTAAGGAACACAATGACAAACGTTTCCAGTGTTCTTATGTGTAAGTGATGTACAAACCATAGATTATATATATAAACAATAAGGCAAATACATGCAGCAGACTCGCAGCTGCACTCAGGGGACTGCATTCGGAGGACTGCACTCAGGTGGCTCTCCTTTCTCTTTTTGTTGGTGTAGCGTCCTCTGCCTATCGAATGAATACTTAGTAGTTATAACTAAACAGACAGTCTACTACTGCCCCCTTTATAGTGTTCTTACTTTTTTTATGGTGAGTCATGGTGATTTATGAATGTTAAAATAACTTTTTACATGAGCTGATGTAGTGACACCAAACCGCACTTTGGTATTGTTATTGAAACCAACCACAGCCTTTTATTTTTACGACCTGAAGCTTGTTTTTTTAATTTGTGATTTGTGATGATACAAAATAAATATGATGAATATTAATAGCTCAAATGGAGGGCAAAATAGTGTTGTGAGTGAGTGGTAACACAACAACTGTTAATATTTATTTGTTTTTTGATGTATGTCATTTATATAGGCTAATATTCATAAATCATTTACCATGACAATAGTTAGAAAGGTACAGATGGAAATAGTAAAGTTGTAGTAGATTCAAGATTGATTGATAATCTAAAAGTGAAAAATAACATTCATAATTCCCCATGAATGCCCACTGAAATAGTTAATATTAGAAAAGTAGGGGTTGTAGCTCAGTCCACTCATAATATAGTGTTGTCATAGCGGATAATTATTAAAAACTTTTTAATAATGCCTAAAAATTCAATTTAAAATATTTCCATGTGTTAATAAAATTCATTCACCACTAACCAAAAGCGAAAGAAGAAGGGAGTGCAGCCCTGCAGTCTTCTGGGTGCAGCCCTCTGAGTGCAGCTCCGCGTCTGCAGATATATAATACTGGGTAATGGTTGACGACTGCTTCTTGTCGGTAGGTGGCGATATTGCATTAAAAAAAAAAAAAAAAAAAAAGCGTAGAAGATCCCGGAAAAATAGCCCGTGTAATGTAATCTTAATACTTGGCGTAGATTAGCAGCATGGGTGTCAAAATAGAGATATTTAGGGTAAGTATCGTTCCCCATGATTGTATAAAATCTCCGTAGTAAAATCGGTTAAATGGTTTCTGTTGTTGACAGTTGAGCTGGCATAGCTAGTTGTTAGCACGAGGCTAACTGAGGTCATGAGTTGACAGTCGTGTTATGTCTTTACAGATGATGTTGTACTTGTCTTTTCCCGTGGCAATGTTTTGGATTTCAAACCAAGCCGAGTATTTTGAGGAGTATGTAATCAAACGAAAGGTATATGAAATTGCGCTTATTCATCTGACATTCATAGCCTAACCATACAGTTATACAATCCGTTCACTAATCCACTGCTTAGTAATGTAACGTGTATTAATTTCTGTTATTGTTTTATTTCGCAACAGAGGGAGATCTTTCCTCCTGACGAAGAACTTCACGTAAGTGTATATCACACAAAATGCATGTCTCTAAAATTTGACAAATCATAGTTCGGGCTTGGCAGGATGAACTGAACACACATAACTATTTTGTGACTGATGATATATTTTTTTTAATTTGTAGAGAAAAGAGTTCGAGGACTTCAAAGAAAGAATGCGTATTCGCAGAGAGCAGCGGATGTCTGTGGAATCAAAAAACTAAGGACTCTTTTTACATTGGATACCAATGTCCAATGAAGTGATTGAAGATTGAAAGTATGAGCAAATATTGCTTATATGTCTGAGTAATGGAGAACACTTTTTATTTTATTTTTTTTACTTTCAATATTTCACTTGGGGTGGCAGTTTAGCAAGCACAGCACAGGTTGCAGGTTTGACTTTTGCATGTTTCTCTCTGTGGATGGGTTATTTGGCTACTCTGGTTTCCCCATCAATCTATAACATTCACAATAGGTAAAATCTTCCAGCTTTGATTGTCCTGTCCAAGACTATAGCTTATGATCTGGTTATGAGCACCTGGCGGATGCTGTGCTGGCTGCGGTAGCTCACTGCTGCTGACAGGATGGGTCAAATCCCTACAGGGACAACAATAAAGCGTACATACCACTGTAACATGTATTTATAATATTTAATTAAAGGAAAACCACATTCTTTTGAACTCTGACAGTGTGCTTTCATTTCCTATATAGATGCAACAAATTGTATTTACAATGTGCTTGGTATGATTGATGTGATTATAAACATGACACATTTACAACACATATGGACTGCTTAATGTCCCCAAGGGTGTGAAGTGTGACGCTATCTATCCAGCTCTCTTCATCTGTGGTAGGAGCATAGAAGAAGATCCATGGTTAGGGGCAGTCCCAGTGAATTGCCCCTAACCATGGATTAGTTGTAGTTGTTGCCCCTAATGTTGTAGATAGACATTTCTTGATCTATCCCAGTCTCAGTCCACTCCTTGGCAACCTCCTTAGAGATTGTACAAAGCAGAAAATTGTTTTTAGTAGTAAGTATTTGTAGTAGTAGCCTATCTTTTTTCACAAATTCATAAAAAAAGTTTATTTTTCTTAAAGAAAATATAGGTAGGTTACAGTATGTCAGCATTTTATTCCACATAAAGATAAAGCATGCGCCTTAACAATACACCATGACATTGTGACGGTTACGCATTTATCGTATATTGCTGTCAAATGGACACAAGGGGGCGTGCGAGTCATGTTCAAATTACCCAAGCTTCATCAGCCATGTAAGCTCTTCTAATCACATTATTTTATCATGTATTGTAGAGACATGCTATGCAAAGCAGACAAAGCAAATTTGAAGTCACTGAAAGAATACATTTTCTTTTTGCTTAATTTGTGTACACAGTATTTATTATTACTTAATTATAGATATAACATTTCGCAATAAATGCCGCTTTGCTTAACACCCCGGGCATTCATTCATCATAACTTATAATTACTGTAACTAACATCAAACTGCAGGCCCATTTGTTGGCCCCATGTTAAATTATAGCTTCCAAGGAATTTAGAATCCAACAGCTGCCAGTTGGGTCTTCTTGGACTTTCCTGATATTAAAATGTCTAGCCTCTAGCCAATTTATTATCACATTTCATTCACACCATGTACCAATGGTAATAAAATAGTGATCATTAGAGGGCAGCATTTGGTCACTTTAGCTGGGCTTGTCTCACCACACACAGCAGCAGCTGCCTCAAACAACAAGGAAGTGGCCAAGTGGCAGACTGCAGTCGAGATGGCACCGAGTGGACTTAAAGCGGTCGTAGGCGAAAGTAAGTAACTAAAATATATCTCAGCATCGGATACAATAACGAGAAGAAGAGAGTCATCATGTACAACCGTCGGGCAGGTTTGCAGAATGACTCGAACCTTCTCTGAGGATCCTGCGACATAAGGGAACATCGTACTTCCTGTTACATCGCAGTTTTTACACTTGCCAATAGTACACAAACAAAATTAAAAACGCATTAAAACTTCATACTAAAGTGATGCCTCAGGTTTGATATGTTTATTATTCAGATTAGGCCTTTGTTGTGCTGTCAAGTCAAAGTAAGTTGAAAGCTTACTTGGCTAATTACTTAAAAAGTTTCACACCGACACAGGTGGCACAATCGTTGGTTTTACAACAACTGTATTTAGTTTATTCATATTTATTCATAGCCTAGACTAGAGATGGTAAAACACGACAAAATAGACCGACATCCTGCAGGTGTGTCCCACTAACCTGTTTGTCTATCATGTGATCCCACCTGATGCAGCACACAGTTTACACAGTTTTCCTAAGATTTACTTTTTATTGTTAGAATTTAATAGATTACGTGATTTATGATAGATCAATGTGTAAGTGACTGAAGTTAGATTACCAACTAGGAATAATGTGAATAATTAATTCAATATGTAAAAAATTCTTGTGTTTATACTTTACTTCACACAATGAGCTAATCTCTCTTAACATTTAACATTTTATTCCTAGAAATCATAAATGGAGTTATTAAGAGTGTGAAGAAAGATGGCGAATGGAAGGTAAAAATAGTTGCATTATAAACCATTATTAAAACCTCCTTCGGGGATGATGGATTGCTTTGTTCTTTAGGTTCTCATTGTTGACCACCTGAGCATGAGAATACTGTCCTCCTGTTGCAAGATGTCTGATATTTTGGCAGAGGGTGTTACAAGTAAGTTTGGACATAGGCAATTACCCAACTTTTTAAAATGGTTTTAGTGATTATTCACACTGTTCATGTTTAGTTGTAGAGGACATTAACAAGCGCAGGGAACCAATATCAAGTCTGGAGGCTATTTATTTGATCTCCCCCATGGAGAAGGTCAGCTTTTACTTGGTGTTTTTCATGATAATAAAGTGTAATATTGCGTGCCTCAATCTATAGAATAAACGTTTTATTATTATTTTCAGTCTGTTCAAGCTCTGATTAATGATTTTAAAGACACTGCCTTTACTTACAAAGCAGCACACATCTTCTTTACCGATGGTAAGGTTCATTTTCTATGTTTATAAGACCCACATAATATTGTATAAATCATTTCTAACTTTACCTTTCTAATTGTAGTTATTAATGATATGTTTTTGCTTCACAGCCTGTCCAGATGGGCTGTTTGCTCAGATTGGGAAAGCCAGAGTTGCTAAAGTGATCAAAACTTTAAAAGAGATCAATGTAGCTTTTCTGCCATATGAGTCCCAGGTTGTTTTTTTATTTAAAGTTCATAGCTGCTTGTTTAATTTGTCGAGAACTAACTTTTTTTTGTTTAGGTCTTCACCCTAGATGACCCAGGCTCCATGTACTCCTTCTACAGCTCAAAGCCTTCTCTGAACAGGGACAAAATGATGGAAAATCTTGCAGAGCAGATAGCAACTCTGTGCGACACACTGAAGGAATACCCTGCCATCCGATACCGCAAGTAAGACACCTATAGCAACCACTGAAATGCCATTGTCAATTTTTCTGATTTTCATTCATTTTATTTTTCTGTATGTATTTTTTTATTGACTTAAAGGGGACCAGAGGAGAATGCTCGACTGGCCAATGAAGTCTACCTACGTCTCAATGCTCACAAGGCTGACAACCCAAGCATGGGAGAGGTTGGTTTGTAATAATAACACATTGGACATATCTTGTTGCTTTTTCAAATTTACTTCATGGGCTTTGGGACTTCTTTTGCAATTCTGTTTTCTATCTTCACTGTAAGTTATGGCCTTTCTCCTTTCTCTAGTCTTTCCAAACTTAGATTTCCTTCCTCCAGTGATGTCTCAAAACAGGCATGTAAGGCATAGGCTTTTGCTTAATATCTAATCTTGCTTGCAATTAATAATAATGACATTTGAATACATTTGGTTTTACCCAACTTGGGTGCTAAAACCTACAATGCATTTTTAGGGTGCAGACAAGGCAAGATCCCAGCTTTTGATTGTCGATCGTGGTTTTGATCCTATTTCGCCCATCCTGCATGAGCTGACCTTTCAGGCTATGGCATATGACTTGTTAGAAATCAATCAGGATATCTACAGGTAACTACAAGCCTTAGTATACTTTGTCACATCAGTTGTTCCTATTTTCTAGTTTAGTTCCACACACTTATTTCTTTCAGATATCAGACCACAGGCATTGGAGATGCAAAGGAGAGGGAGGTGTTACTGGATGAAGATGATGAACTTTGGGTTCAGCTCAGACACATGCACATAGCTGATGTCACCAAGTAAGTTAAAACATAATAGCAATGTATTTTATGTCAAGGCTTATTTCCTTGAAGTCTTTAAATGTTCTATTATTTTTCATCATATAACACTGAATATTGATGTTGTTTTTGATACACAGGAAAGTGACAGAACTTTTACGTGGGTTTTGTGAGAGCAAGAGAATGTGCACTGACAATGTGAGTTTCGTTTTAGTTTACTTTGTTGGTAAATTTGTGACTGCTGCCACTCTAAAAATGTAAAAAATATTTTGTTTACTTTAGGCCAACATTAAAGATCTGTCCCAGATATTGAAGAAGATGCCACAGTATCAGAAAGAGCTTAGCATGGTGAGTGTGATTTCAAATGTATTTTAGTTAATTTACTGTATATTGCAACTTTATAACATTGACATTCTCTGCATTTTAGTACTCTACTCACCTGCACCTGGCTGAAGCTTGTATGAAGAAATTTAAGGCCTCTCTTGATAAACTCTGTGAGGTAGAACAGGTAAGCAATGATAGCATCTACTACAAACGTATTTTTTTTTTTTTTTATTAATGAAAGATGGAGGGACAGAGGGATCAACTGCTATTATGGGATTACGCATCATTTCACCACACTTTACGTCATTTAATTTCTATTTATAGCTGCTCTTATCTACACTGACTTAATGGAGAATCAGACTGTGTAACAAACTGCAGACTGGACGTGACCAGACTTACACATGTTTATGCAAATATTTATGGTCCTGTTATGTCATCACTGAGTTCTAAGAGCATTCAGTATGGGGGATGTTTTAGTTGGTAATGTGTAAATCCATCATGCGGTTATTATTCAGCAAAATGATCCTCTGTATGTATGAGACGTGCTTTGTCTCAACAGAGCACTTTGTATCCATCTACATTTAGTCTTGTGTCAGATTAGTCGAGGCACACAGGAAATCATAAGCTGTGCATTGCTGAGCCACAATGACATCCAAGTGTTAATGGAACCATTTTAATAGAGTAAACCACTGGCTACACTAATGGATTGTCTGCATGTCTAAAAGTTGTCTCTTAAATCCATTGGGCATTTTTGGCTCCAAGCTAAAGCATGTTGTCCAAGAGCCACTGTCAGATGCCATCAGTTTGGATTGTTTGGTATTGTCATTATGTTTTTATAGTCTGACTTGGAAGCTGGAGGGCTTCTCTAGTCTCAGATTTCTACTATGTTGTTTATTATATTTTGATTAGTCTCTGATGGGATACTAACAGGGCTATGAATGTGCCAGTGAAACTGTGATCTAGTTTTGTAATACTTCAAGTACCTAAACTTTTTTGACTCTTCTGTCATCCAGCAATTAATTCAATGTTGATGTGGTGTTTTAAACGGTCTGTAATTGACAGGATCTGGCTATGGGAGCAAATGCAGAAGGGGAACCTCTAAAAGATGCGATGAAGAGCATTGTCCCTGTGCTGCTTAACAATGAAATTGAAGCTTATGACAAAATACGCATCATACTGCTGTACATATTTCACAAGAAGAAGGGTATGCCACATCTAATTCGACTAAATTATAATGCAAACATCAGTCTAAAATAAACCCTTTTACTTATAGGCATCGGTGAGGAGAACCTTGCCAAGCTTATCCAACATGCCAACATACAGGAGGATAGAGGGATCATAACTAACTTGCAGAATCTGGGCTGCAACATCATCGCTGGGGTATTTGTCCTTATTACACTGCCCTTGAAACTTTTTTTTTTTTTTTTCTTTTTCCCTTTTTATATAAATTGTTTTGTTATTCAGGGAAGAAATGCCGGGAAAACTCTACCAGACCGAAAGGAGCGCACAGAGAGCACATACCAGCTTTCAAGATGGACACCCACCATTAAAGATATCATGGAGGTAGTAAAAAGATTGATCATGGCATATATTCCTAACCTTTACCTACAGTACTGTACATCAACAAACTGTTTTAAAATATTTTGTCCAGAATGCTGTTGACGACAAACTGGACAAAAAGCAATGGCCTTTTGTTGCTGATCCAGCTCCAATCAATACAACTACGACTGCTGTCAGGTATGGCCTACACTTTAATGTCATGATTATTATGAGGGTAGGAGAAGTTTGAATCATTATCTCTGACCATGAGCTTGTCTATACAGTCTTATATAAGCATGCTTATTAATAGACACTGCAGATTGTTGTTACATTATTATTCCTGTAACTGAATTTGAGCCAAGCTTTGAGGAGTTCTAAGGGTGAAATTAAGCCATTTTGTTTTGAATGCTTTCTAAATCCCTTGTGAAATTCCTGTCATGATGACAGTGCTTATACAAGCCCCTTTCCACTGAAGATCACACATAATCTGCGTAATGCTCACTGCTCATTTCACTTCCTGTTTAAGTGCAAAGATAAAAATGTGTATGCCATAACATTGACAACTGTGGGCAGAGGCACAGAAGGGGGGACAAGGGGCCTTTGACTGGAACCCAAAAAAATATCAATAATATTAAAGGTTAGCTGCAGTCATGGATCCCATTTGTCTTTTCAAACTTTTCAAGGGAACCTGGAGTTGGTCGTGACTTGTGGCTAGCAGTGTAGCACTTAATTCTCTGTGGCCTTAACAAAAAACGGAGCAACCTGAAAAAGTTATATAAACTTAAATGTTGAAAGTTGAGCTAACCTTTGCAGGTTATTATTTGTTTATTTGGTCAAGTCAGTGCATGTTAATAAACAAAATATATGTTAATAAACAAAATAGATGAGGTACTTGCTGTAAACATGTCTATGGCTTGTGCCATAGGTTAATTTCCATCTGCTGTCCCACATTCACTCTCACAACCACACTCTCACTCATACACTGGAGGCAAGGTGGGTGAAGTGTCTTGCTTAAGGACACAACAACAATATGCACTCTAACCACTGCTGCCCACTACAATTAATGGTTCATAATGCCTGTTTATTTAAATGGTGAAGTAAAGTGTGTTTGTGTATATTTATCATTACAGTAGTGCACGTTTTGGACACTGGCATAAGAACAAGTCTCCGACAGAATATCGCTCTGGCCCTCGTCTCATCATTTTCATTATTGGGGGGTTGTCCCACTCAGAAATGCGTTCTGCTTATGAAGTCACTCGAGCTACTGATGGAAAGTGGGAAGTGGTCATTGGTATGTAATTCTAAGAAAGTTAGAATAATGAAAGTTATTTTATATTAACGTTTCACTTTATTTTTAGGTTCATCTCATATATTGACTCCCACCATCTTTCTAAACGACCTGAAGAGTCTCGACCAAGTTCCAGACCCTGACAATTAGAAATGTCTACCCTGGCACTTCACAACATGCTTTGTTAGGAGTATATAATGTTTATAAATGATTAAATAAACAAGTGATTATTTTAATGTTAATTAATAAATGGGTTGCTTAGATTTCCATGGTAAATAGTACTTGAACCATAGATGCACGCATAAGATAATTTATGTTTTGTTATATTTTGTTTTCCCTATGTCTTCTCTTATAGTCTTGTTTCCACTACTTTAGGTCACATATACACTGGATTTGTTATTAGAAGAAAGAGAGCGAGAGAGAGAGAGAGA
>JACM01014229.1:0-10049 GCA_000787095.1 Periophthalmodon schlosseri
ACACACACATTCATACGTCAGTGTACAGGGACACATCAGCAGTGTTCATCTGTTGGAGCTGGAATCGTACCGCCAACCTGTGGGTCAGTGGATCTGAATCTGACCGGCAAAAAACGGCAACCTTGGGGTCAGAGGACGAGCACTCGGCCCTATATAAACTATAACATATGTGTGTGTGTGTTTGTCCTGTAGCTGCATGAGAGTCTAGACTGTGCTAAAGGTGAGCAGTTAACCCAAAGGTGTTAAGAACCACTTTAATAACCCACACTTTTTACACTTCAACAAAAGGACACAGAATAAGTGGTAGATTTCTATGACTCTTTTCGTGCTTTGCTAGATATCGGTGTGTGTCAGAAAATATCACAAAGGCTGAAGGCGCGGGGTCAGCGCTGGCTTCGATGTGCCCTGCTCCTCACTGCCTCTGCCTCTTCTGTGGGTGTCCTAAGAGACTCAACAGTGTGTCTGAACAAAGTGTCTGCTCCACACAGACCCACGCTGAAACAAGTAAAGCAGACGCTTTCATCTCAGAAGTCAAGTATTTCTCTGTAACTTCCTACATAGGCTCCGGAACCTTCAAGATATGGATCAAGTTATAGCTGGCAGGTGAGTAATTAGCATTCAGTGAGTATTTTATGCTCAAAAAGTTAAGTTTTTCATTCTCAGATGTTACAGATGGTACAAGAAGTGCTTCCCGATCACAGTCTGTATAAAGAAGTGGACTGAGTGAGTGTGACGTCACCCACAGCGTTCGGCTCCGGTCAAATGAAGCTCATCGAGGCCAGAGCAGATACAGGGGCAAAGTTAAAAAAAATAGCAACAGAAAAGCCTGAAAACACCTTTCCATCTTCAGTCCCTCGGCAGGTTGATGTAAAACTCTCTACAGGACAGAGAAAAGAGCAGCACCAGAGCAAATGTTTATGTTCTTTGAGCCTCAAAACCCCTGTCTACGCAAAACTACTACTACCACCGCTCAACGCTGCACTGACCCCCACAGGACGCCTTACTTCTTAGACAAAGAACTAAAAATGGAGCCACCAAATTGATCTCAGTTGTGACGGTTTGCTTTGTATGTAAATATAATTGAATTACAGGTTGAATAATACCTTTTTTACTTCGCTGAGTTGTATATTTACCTTCCTGAACTCTTGTGCACACATTCACTTTAAATAAGTCATTTCCTGGACTACCTCAGAGGTGTCTGTCCTTGAGCCAGTACAGTGCCTCAATTCTCATTCCGCTCTATAAGTTGGCATACAACGAGGCTCGCTCAGTGCAGGGGGAAAGGTCACGAGTGGTTTGGTGCCCCCTGACTACAGAGTCCATCTCACACTCAGTCGGGCACATAACAAACAACTGCAGAACTGCCCTTGATGGTGCGAGCCCCAGAAATCAATGCCCCAACCTTGGCCCTATTCATTCTGCGACCACTGGCTCCGAGCAGCAGGGTCCTCCTCAGCTCCACCTGCTAAAGGTGAGCGTATATTTTGACAACACACAGATCATCGTCCGGGGCAAACAACATTGTCAACATAGACTGTTTATATAAATGGACATAGCTAACCCGCTAGCAGCCGCGTTCAGAATAGGAACTGATCATGGGCTCACTTCCAGCTCCACCGGCTCCACCGGTTCCAATTCAATTTACATTACATACACAAAAACTGTGTCCTCTCTCTCTGTAACTGCTGCTGTCAGACTCGTCATTTTGGTCTTAAATGTTTGTACTAACCCGCTCTACATAACACGCTTCTGGTGTTTTTATTTCGCTATAGTAAATTAAGATATGAACATTAATAACAGACAAATCAGGCGCCTTCTTTCCCCGAGGTCGCTCCAGCTAGCGTTAGCAACAGGTTTGATTGACAGCGTTGCTAAGTGACTGCTCCCTGCTAAACCAGCGGTGCGGGTGGGAAGGAGCGTTACCTTCAACAGCCTCGCTCTGGATTGGCTCTTTGGTTGCTATGATACTCGCAGTCAGAATTCCAAATATGTAACTCGTCTCCGAATCGTCCCTAAAACTGCTCTGGCCTCGATGAACTTCATTTGGAGCCGAACGCTGTGGTGACGTCACCCTCACTCAGTCACTTCTTTACACAGTCTGTGGTTGGTCTATGGTCATAGACACCTGGACATCTTTTTATGGGACATCTGGACATCACGTTTGTGTAGAATGTTTTAAATGAAAAAAAACGCCAACCTTTATCAAGAAATCTATGTTCATCTCAGCTTTGACCAGTGTATACTGCTGGTGTTTCTTTAAGCAGGACACTTCACCTACTTGTCTTTGTATGAATATGGTTGTGAACGAGTGATTGTTGGGTTTGTCATTGGCAGCCTTGCTTCTGTCAGTCTGCCTCAGGGCAGCAATCACTGACACAGGAGTAATATTTATGCAAAGTCAAACTTCTGTGAGTGTACAAAAAGCACAACACACAACACTGTTATCATTTACACATAAAGAACTAAACAAAAATCGTAAGACTAGAAAAATTGAGCTCCCAGAGGCCACTCAACTATGCAAAAGAGAAGTAAACATTTTTGAGTGAATGTTTAAATATGAACAAAACTTGACACAATGGGTTGAATACATTAGTGCACAACACCGGTGTTTTGCATGTTTGGTGTGGGCAGTGGGCGTGTGGCTGTTAAAGACACTGCACAATGAGGAACAATATTCAAGCTTTTTTATCAAACACAAATAAGACACTTGCAACCATAGACTGTATATATAAATGAACATAGCTAACCTGCTAGCCACCGCGTTCCAAATAGGAATTAAGCATGGGCGCTCCACTGACTCTGGCGCCAATTCACTTTCTATTGAAAAACTGTCTCCTCTCTCTGTAACTGCTGCTGTCAGACTCGTCATTTTGGCCTTAAATGTTCGTATTAACCCTCTACATGATCCTGGGGTTTTTATTTCACTATTTTGTCCATAAATCAAGATATGAACGTTAATAACAAACAAATCAGGTGCCTTCGTTCCTCGAGGAATTCCAAATATGGAACTGGACTCCAAATTCTCCCCTATAACTGCGAGCCTCAATGAGCTTCATTTGGCTGCAGCCGCTGCATGTTTTTACAGGTATAAACAAGTGACTGAGTGAGTGTGACGTCACCACAGCGTTCGGCTTCAGCCAAATGAAGCTCATCGAGGCCAGGGCAGTTATGGAGGGAATTTGGAGTCCAGTTCCGTATTTGGAGCCGAGTATCATAGCAACCAAAGAGCCAATCAGGAGAGACGCTGTTGAAGGTAACGTCCCTTCCCGCCCGCACCGCTGGTTTGGCAGGGGGCGGGCGCTTAGCAACACTGTTCAAACCTGCGCTAGTAGGAGCGACCTCGGGGGGAGAAGGCGCCTGATTTGTCTGTTATTAATATTTGTATCTTGATATATATGGACACAATAGCAAACTAAAAACCCCAGGATCATGTAGAGGGTTAATACGAACATTTAAGACCAAAATTGAGTCTGACAGCAGCAGATACAGAGAGAGGACACAGTTTAACAATAGAAAGTGAATTGGAGCCGAAAGCGCGTCCATGCTCACTTCCAATTTGCAATGCGGCGGCTTGCAG
Source organism: Periophthalmodon schlosseri (assembly GCA_000787095.1). Classification (NCBI taxonomy): domain Eukaryota; kingdom Metazoa; phylum Chordata; class Actinopteri; order Gobiiformes; family Gobiidae; genus Periophthalmodon; species Periophthalmodon schlosseri. The sequence continues at coordinate 3,578 of JACM01014229.1, forward strand.
ATTAGCCATGTCCATTTTGTATATACAGTTTATGTTTTTTACCGAGGATTTATTTTGTTTATTTATATTTTTTCTTACTTCAAGGTCACATGAAGGTGCTTCAAGGCATCGGGCTTAACGACCTTCCAAATCCTGTCCACCTGGTCCACCTGGTTCACTGTGACAACGTGACAAACAAAGAGATGGGCGTGAACATAAAAAAAAAAACACATTATTGCTTCAGTGTTGTGCATATTTTGAGTACAACTACTCTGCCTTTGTAGGAGCACATCAAACACAGATATGACATGATGTGCATTTTGATCAGACTCAGATTCTATGGTGAGCGTTGCTATGGGAAGAATGCACATAGCTCACACATGGTCTATCTGCTAATGAGGAGCCAAAGGGGGCATGTACTCAGCAGCCAATTACCCTGTCCCTTCAGAGAAATATGTGTATGTGTGCGCTAGCCGCGCCCGCTATCCTCTGTGCCAATACAACAACACACTATTTACATAATCTTTCAACTCTAATTACATCCATACATATCAGTTATAGGATGATACCAGAGCAGAGGAAAACATTGTGTCATGAGTGCGTATTGTCAGTGTGTTGTGAATGAATAATCAAAAACATGACAAAGCCTGCGGGCGGTGGGGATAGCGCTTGATTTCAGGGCTTGTCCGTGACTTTGCGTCAGCCGTCCTTCTGTTCATCATTCTACAGAGACAGTAGTTTGAAGTGACTGTAACGACTGACACGCACATAGGAATGAACATGAACACTCTGTACTTGAAATCCATCGTACAATCCATAAGTGATGCACGAGTAAACAATGGCGTATTCTTTCTGTTGCAAGCCACAATATAGTGCGGCTACATAACATATGTAAAAAGATAGATGGGAGTGTCTAAGTGGTTGTTTGAACACAAAAAAAAATACTCACAAGACAAAGAGGATGGGCCCAAGTATTGATCCCTGGGGGACTCCTCAGTAAAGTATTGTTTTGACCAATTACACACAGTTCTTGGGCAGCTCTGCAGGAAAATGTTCTGCTCCAGAGAATAAGTGGCCATACTGGGGCAACATATTTGAATTCAGAATATATAAAAAGGGAATGTCTCAGGGTTATGTGATGAAAGTCAGTTTTGTCTTCACACAGTAGCCTGAACACACAGTACTTGAAAGCCGTCGTACAATCCATAAGTAAAGCACTAATAAACAATGCAGTGTTCTTTGCGTTGCGACCAATCACAATAGAGTGTGGCTACATAACATGGGTAAAAAGATGGATGAGAGTGTCTAAGCGGCTACAAGACAAAGAGGATGGGCCCAAGTACTGATCCCTGGGGGACTCCTCAGTATTCTGTTTTGACCAATTACACACAGTTCTTGTTCCCTGGGATCCAGAACACACACTTCTTTACGAATAAATGAGTCTGGTCTTCATTGAATCTCCCAGTTTTCAAATGGGCGTGATTGTCAGGTGGATTAGCCAATCAGGGACATGCTTGGTTCGCCCATATCAGAAATAATAAAAGAAAAAAAAATATCACAGGGGGGCACAGCTCTATAGGAAAAAGTTCTGCTCCAGAGAATAAGTGGCCAAACTAGGGTAACAGTAACATATTCAATTCTGAATATCTAAAAGGACCCTGTGTCTCAGTGGCATGTGATGAGGGCATCCACAGTAGCCTGAACACACTGTACTTGAAATCATACAATCCCTAGTAGAGAACTAATAAATAATGTAGCATTCTTTCTGTTGCGATCATAGAATCTATATATAAACAGTTAAACCGCTAGCCGCCGCGTTCCAAATAGGAAGTGAGCGTGGGAGCTTCTGGCTGCATCCACTCTGGCTCCAATTCACTTTTAATTGAAAAACTCACCCTTCTCTGTAACTGCTGCTGTCAGACTCATCATTTTGGTCTTAAAATGTACATATTAACCTGCTCTCTGATGGTTTTTATTTCACTATTGTGTCTGTAAATAAAGTTAAATACAATTTTTTATTAATAAAATTATTAGTAAATCAGGTGCCTTCTTTCTCTGAGGTCACGCATTAACAACAGGTTTGATTGACAGCGTTGACAGCGTTGCAGGTGGGAAGGGGCATTACCGTCAACAGCCTGGCTCCAGATTGGCTCTTTGGTTGCTATGATACGCGTGGTCGGAATTCCAAATATGGAACTCGGCTCCAGATTGGCCCCTATAACTGCTCTGGCCTCGATGAGCTTCATTTGGAGCCGAACGCTGTGGGTGACGTCACGCTCACTTCTTATTACAGTCAATGGTTGCGACCAGCCACAATAGAGACCGTCTACATAACCTGGGTAAAAATGTCTCAGTGGTCATTTTTGGAGATGGGCAAGTTCATTTTCCAATCTTCAACATAAAAATACATAACATAAAAAAATGTCCAAGAGAAAGAGGATGGGCCCAAGTACTGATCCCTGGGGAACTCCACAGTAAAGGTGTTCTGACCAATTACACGTAGTTCTTGAGCAGCTTTGTAGGAAAATGTTGACGAGAATAAGCAGGAGCTACAATATCTGAATTTGGGAAATATTGAAAAATGGCTGGTATTTGAATGCGCCGCCACAAGGGTCGTTCTGTTGATCCACCATTAAGCATTCAAAATAAACAGTCAGTAAAAATAACTCAAAGAGGGGAGATACTGAAAACAACACCCAAAAGTCATCTACACCTACAAAAACATTACATCACACATTTTAAAATGACTTATACACATAGACTGTATAAAGAAGTGGACTGAGGGAATGTGGCGTCACCCACAGCGTCCGGCTCCAGTCAAATGAAGCTCAGCGAGGCCAGAGCAGTTATAGGGGCCGATCTGGAGCCGAGTTCCATATTTGGAATTCTAACCGTGAGTATCATAGCAACCAAAGAGCCAAGTTTGGAGCGAGGCAGTTGAAGGTAACGCCCCCTCTCGCCCGCACCGCTGGTTTAGCAGGGAGCGGGCGCTTAGCATTAGCGAAATAAAAATACCAGGGTCACGTAGGGATCGGGTTAATACGAATATAAGACTAAAATGACGAGGGTGATAGCAGCAGTTACAGAGAGAGGGGCGACAGTTTTTCAATAGAAAGTGAATTGGAGCCAGAGTCGATGGAGTTGGAAGTGCGCCCACGATCACTTCTTATCTGAAACGCGGCGGCTAGCGGGTTAGCTTTGCCCATTTATATATACACTCTATGGTTATATAACATTCTATCACATTTATTTTATGAACACTGACACTTCATTAAATGCTATAATTTACCTGGGTGATTTAAGGCTAAAAACGAGCCCATCTCTTTTACTTCTGCTCTGTACAATGAGAATATTTCAGCCCTGTCCTGGTTCTTGCATCAGCATTTTGTCGCTCTTTTACAGTAGCAGCCACTCATTTGGAGATCTTCCTATTAGGGCGAGTGTGTGTCTGCATTCTCCCACTTACTCTCCGAAGCTCTCAGGGATAATAGCTCCACAAAATGATGAATCTATCTCCCCCTATCTCCCCCACTTAAGCTCATTCAGCCCAGTGCCGTGAGTGACAGGTCTGTGTGAATGGGGACGTCAGTGTAGTAGTTGTTGTTGTTGTGTGAAACAAAACTGGTTTGATAAGTGTAATTGTGTCATTTTTAGGTCTGCGTAAATGAGGAGGCGTGTTTTATTTCTGCAATACACATCGGTTTAAGTTCCTCCAAGATAATCGTTAACACTAAGAATCGCAGACTGTGTTCTGAGAATGTGATAGCATTTTAATTGGCTGTATAGGAATAGGAACTGTTGACAAATCGTCTCCTTTCTCTGTCTTTTCTGGCATCTTGCTTTCTGTGATGTGAGCCAAACCTAGGTCCTATTTTGAGTGCAGCAGCAGAACCCTCAGCCGCACCAGCCTCTCCATCCTCACCGTTACCCTTATTACCATCCTCCCTCTGCCTGTCAGATCCTCTCAGTCTTTAACGCAGTTTAAGACTAGACTGAAAACCCACCTCTTCTCCCTGGTATTTAATAGCAGACAGGATATTCAGGTGTTTTATTGTTCTGTTTCTATGTATCGTGTTTTCTGTAGATTTGTTTTTTTTTTTTGTTGACTTTTATGCTAAGCACTTTGGTCAGCTCAAGTGTTTTGTTTTTTTAAATGTGCTATAGAAATAATTAATTATTATGTGTTTATAGGTGCATCACAGTTACATATACACCACATTAAACTTGAGACCAAACTAAAACTAAACACATAACTAAGCCTTTTTTAAACCAGGACTGAAACAATTTTACATAAGGGCTAATCTGAGCTCTAACCAGAGCCAAATAGTTTACAAATGCATATAAAATGTGTTTTTCTACCAACACAATAGTAAAAAAAATCTTTAATGATATTCAACCCACTTCTCAGTCCAAGGATACGAGCCGATTGCAGATGATGTATTGGAAAACTCTTCTTCATTTATTTATATATATTTTGTGTGTCCGTGTTTGTTTTCCCTTCCAGGCCTCCGTAGCTTGTCAATACTGCGGAAGAACAGAACAGATGATTCCAGAGGCGCTGCGCTGACCCTCTGAGCTCAAATGCAAAGTGGAGGAAAAAGCCTTCAGAAGCTATCACTCAACACGCCGGCCTCTCTATCTGTGTGCGTTAGCAAACGTGCTCTTCGGCCAAAACCGGCTCGTCGCTCCCGCCCCGCGCATATGTTAGCAGTGTTGTGATGCGTCCGGGGGCCAGAGAGCGCGGATCTGTGTAAAAGTCAGAGTTGGCACATTGGTATTCCGTGTCTGCGGGCGATGTGGCTAACCCGGTCCCGTCGTGTTTGTGTAAAGAGAGGAGCTAAGCAGCGCTCCCTTGGGCGGGCTCATCTGCTCATCTGCATAAACTCATGACTGCACTGGGCTGTGGGACGTTCTCACCTCATGGTCAGATCAGGTTCTTAACACGTTTAGTCAGTTATGGAAAAAATAAACCTAATGCGGTTTGGTAAAGGGCAAAGGTCGTCATACCAAAACACACACATAAAGTTTGCAGACATGTATGTGGTGAATTACAGTGGTGGAAGAAGTACTCAGTTGTGTTACTTAAGTAAAAGTTCAGATACCAGAGTAAAATATACTCAAGTAAAAGTATCACATGAAAAATCTACTTAAGTAAAAGTACACTGTTTAAAAATGCACTTAAAGAGTAAAAAGTATTTCTTGCAGATTTTCAGATCTAATAAAGCTTCAAATGAACCATTTTTGATAAAGATTTCAGATCTATAAAGCTTCAAATGAACCATTTTTGATAAAGATTTGAGCTGAATTTTGTTCAACAGAAACAATGGAATTGATTTTTTTTCTAGCTGTTTTTATTTGTATTTTATTTTTATTGTATATATGTATATCTTTGTTCAAATTATGAACATGTTAAAAATAAAACCTCAGCCTTTTCAACAGGTCTCAGACAATAAACAAAAATACTTTTATTTTCAGTCCAGTAAAAAGTATTGACTTTAAAATGTACTAAAGTAAAGTGCAGATACCTAAAATGTATATTTGAATACAGTACTTGATACTTTTACTTTGTTACATTCCACCATTGGTTAATGATATGGTAATTAGTATTTATTCTACTCCTAGAACTGTCTGATTCTGCACATTTTCTAACTTATATGAATCAACTCCTTATTAGAGCAAATTAGTTAAATATTTTTTGTTTTTTTTGTACAGGAATTCTGATCCTAAAGGCCTGTGGTGATAACGGTGTTGTTCATGGTACCTCAAGCTGTAGTGTAGTTTTTACTTCTTGATGCTCAATAAATATCACTTACTCATATGTAACAAGATTCTTCATTGTAAAGTGTTCTCTGATTAGCAGCACAATAAGGTTATGTAGAAAAACACACTGATAAGGGCTGAATAAACAATAATTAACATAGAATTAATGATCTGTACATAAGAGTTTGGTTTGGGGAATTACACGTTGTTATCTCTTCAAATGCAAAACGGTCAAAGGTCACATTTTTATACGGCACTTTACATCAAGGAACCACTCACACATTCACACACACATTCACACACACATTCACAGACACTGGGGGTGAGGTGAGTTAAGTTTCTTGCCCAAGGACACAACAACAGCATTCATCTATGGGAGCGGGATTCAAACCGACTGTTGCGATGAGGGAAAGTCTGGGAACATGAGCAGAGACGAGAACATAACGAGGAGCCTGTGTAATCTGCACTGTATCTACAGCAATTATTTCACAAAAAACATATTTATTTCTGCCGTGCTTCTGGGATAAAAAGACTTAAATCTTTCTAAAAACCTCCCTGTGAGTTCTTGAAGCTCGTGTGTTATTTCAGAGATCGTCATCAGTAAAAGATTCAAGTTTGTTGCATTTTTTTTTGATGCAGTTGGATAAAGGCAGTGTTTCTGAACTTTTGTATTGAGTTCCCTCTCTCTCTGACTGATGAGACAGCGCACACTTTCAGCACACACTTTCTACAC
>KN479766.1:0-25594 GCA_000787095.1 Periophthalmodon schlosseri
AAATAAAACCAACATCAGAATGTACAGCTTATTTGATAATGGACATGGTCTAGAGTTCATGGATTAAGGCTTACAAATTAAAATCTTCCTGGGTAGGACTGGCATAACAGTCTTATCTCAGAACAGAATTCCAAGTGTACTAATTTGAATACTGGTGATTGTTTGGCAGCCCTGTGTAACTACAGGCGTATCACACACATGATGAGAAGAGGTTTTGTTTGTCAGTTTTAGCAGTGTCCCCAAGAGACAACAGGCTTTTTCAGTTTGTGGTGAGAACACACATCACTGCACAGATCTGTGTCTCTGACCTACTATCTACACAAACAGACAGTTACACACCAAATATGTGCGTGTTCACAGCAGCCTGGTATAAAGACGGAGAAAGCAACGGGCCAGTGACAACTAGAATAACCAACCTAATTTTAAACCTTTATTAAGGATTTTTCAGCAGATTTACCAGATTACCCATCAAGGACAGTCAAGTTCCGTGGTACTTATGGCTTACCACCATATTAGTAAAACATTTTTCATTGGCCAAGCTTTGTCCCAATATATAGGAAAATTCAAAGCTTTGTCTATATGTGAACTGTGTAAGCTTGTGTATTCAAATGTACCCTGACTCTGGGTCAAACCCTATTCTTCAGTTCAACCAGAGGCTAGAGCACAATACTTCTTCAACCTTGTTATTTTCCATGTGAGTGCTCCGCTGACTGCTGAGTGAGCGCAGTTAAACTTTTCTGATGGCTCACTGAACTCTCAAGTGTTCTGGTGAAACAGCAGTGTACTGATGCATGTAAGAGCACATCTCCTCTCCAACATGAGGCAGCAGATGACCCACTGTCACAGTTGTGAAACAGTCTAGCACTTTTCAGAGACGGGAAGTGAAAGAGGAGTAAACAAGCTGGGCAGAGGTACAGCTCTGCACAATCATGAGCGTCAAGGGTTGGGTGGACAAGCGGGAAAGGAAGGAGAGAATAATGGCATAGATGTAGTAACAGTCACACTTTCATTCATACACAAGCCGTCTGGGACACATACACCCAGAGAACATCCTGAAATAACAAATCTACCCTGTCCTTCAAAAGAAACATCTGCAGGGACCTCTCAGCTCTTTGCTGCCATAATGCCTTATTCATATAGAAAGTATTTCGGCATGAAACAAACTTGCAGGCCAAAGTCTGAAACCCCTCAGGAGATGGCAACAGTGGCAAGCCGATATCTCCAGGTAAGCAGACTGATACAAAGCTAACAATGAACTATTCTCACAATGAACCAACCTCACATTGTGATGGTGGACACACAGCACAGTAAAGTGGTTAGTACTGTTGACATAGCAATATCAAACAACATCAGGAAAAAAGACCAGCAGAACATGAGACTCAAACAAGAGTTTATGAAGGTCTGTATATATTTAGGGCAGTTGACAACATATATTGTACTGGACCTTTGTATACAAATCACACAAACACACAGTGCTTGTATGCTTTTTGTACAGTGACAATGGCTGAACATAAAATCTGTAGAAAAAAATGACAAAACATGACTTGGTGTGCACTTAAGAATTTATTTACTGTTTAGCTCTGCCCTAGAACCATTCCTTAATCCATAGTTCCTGTTTTTTGTTTGGCCCCGCCCTCTACAGCCTCTGCATTCTTTCATCTCTGTCCTTTCCTGTCCGTGTGGCCATCACTGTTTTCACAGTGATGTGGAGGAAACCAAACACATGAACACTGCATTGTTCGACCCAGGCTCATTATAGCTGCCAACAAGTGCAGCAATAATTTCCTGAAAGGCTACACTAATGAAGCAGCATCACGAATATCGGCGTCTGTGAGGCAATAGAACAACTAAAACTCTGCAAAGGCCACAACAGGATGATTAGCCATTGGCTATTTCTAAACTGCATCTGCAATATAGGTTTTACATGTTGGTCACTATCAGATAACCCAATAGCCAATTCAATTATATGATAGAAATTAGAAGTTCTCATAAGCCACCTATATTGCTGTCATCATCTAGTGTGAGAATGAAGAACATTCTTCACACCTGATCCCTCTGTCCTCACAAGCTGACAGCCACACTGTATTTCAAAGTATTCTTCTAATTATTAATTTTAAATATAGCCCTTTTAATTTGTCACATTTACCTGACTTACTCCGTCATTTTGGCCTCAGTTGACTGAATGACTGATATTTTGGCTGAACATCTCCTGAGTTACCCTTACCACCTCCATGGTGCTTTGAGGCAACCCATGGTTGCACAACACTGAACTGGATTAAATGAAATAAAATAAAGATAACATTGAGCACACATTTAATATAATGTTGTAAACATCAGCCTGGACCATTTATAGTTTATACAACTAAGCTGGACTTAAATTCTTATCAGAATGGAAAAACAAACTTGCTCTGTCCTCCCTGCACATTACCTGTACATTGTTCCAAAAATGTCACTTGTGCCTAATAGCACTTTAATTGAGTCTGATGTTTGCAGCGCTTGGCCATCACTATTTATTATAAGCTGTTTGCTCTGCCTGTGGCCTGTTTGAACGGCTAATCGCTCACATGGAGTCTATCTAAATTGTATGGTGAGGCAGAAAATCCTGTACTCTTTTAAGTAGTGTCTGACAACCTGAAACTGTGCTGTCTTCCGCTGTGCGATGGCCTAATTGAAAGGCAAATATTCCAGCTGAGTGCACTCATGAATCAGTAGGACATCTCTCCTTGGCTGCCTGAGGAATGGAGGGTTGCTGTTCTCCATGGTCTGATCTCACTGTTCTGTGACCAGAGGAAGTTAGTTGGACTCTCGTAGCATCAGCAGCATTTAACATCAGGGCTCACATTAGACCACTATAATAGAATAATGTTAGCAAAATTAAACCTGAACTAAAACAGGTACATGTGCTATGTGGTGATAATTGGCTCAAATAATAGATGTTCATGCTAAATAAAACCTTGATATTTTCATGACATTACATGTTAGACAGACAGTAGATATTAGACATAATTAATAAGTTTTGTGAATGAGGACAACAGAGGACTCATTAAGACTATGAAAATTACATTTGTCACCATGAGCTCTAGAGCTAACAGTAATGTATAAAGGATGGTCCCCGTGCACCTGCAGCGGCGCAGGGGCAACTTAGGAAAAACACATTTGTCATCATTACAGCTCTTGTGACACTGGGCTTTCTGTTGCTCTGAGTTCACTTTATGTTTGCCATCTTTCAGCACACTCCATTTAACTGAGTCCAGCACTGGAGCAAGCCTGCTGTTCGCCTGTCGACCTGCTCATGTATCATGTGCCTAAAGATTCTGTCAGACCATTCAGTGCGCTTAAGTATGAACCCATTGCCTTTGTTGTTGTTGTGGTATTTCTATTTATTTTGTCATATTTGTGAAGTTGATAATGAGGCCACTATGACAGCTTCGTGAAATGTGATTGTCATATTATGTTTGTGCAATGCTTGTGCATTCTCTGAGATGATTGTAAACACTAAAGGCATAAAATCTGAGTCAGGATCCTTGTCTGGAGAACCATGCTGCACCCCTTTATGATTACTTTGTACTGCAGAACTTCCACCGAACGTCCACCAAAAGAAGTCAAACATGTCCTGCCAAGTACATTTATGCAGCATAAATGCTCCAAATAGCCACTTAAAGTCCTGTCCCTTCGGCTGGGGACACTACACTTATCAGTGGTGGTGGGTTGTCTCATTAATTGATCGTCTCTGAAGCAGGAGGGGCAGATAATGGTTTCCATTTGGCCAAGGTCAACACTCCACACATTCCACAGTTGTTCAATTATAAGCACACATTAACCAATCACACACACACACACACACACACACCGGAGCGAAAGATAATGTCCCTCGCAAAATAAATTACATAAAATGAGGACGAAGTCAGCAGTGGTACATGTGTCTTGTAATGTGGTCTAAAGCTGCTCACAGGAAGACTGAACATGACTGAGTAGTGAGTTCTTGTTCTGGGCTGAAGAGAAGATCTTTGGATCAAGGAGAGGTGCACTGTGGCCCTTTGGAATCAGTTTACTGTCCCCAACATTTCACTCAGCCCTGTGTGCACTATGAGTCCCTGTGTTGACTTTCCCCAGCACAATCTGTGAAGCATTACACAATAGAGGATCGATCGATGAGCTGCTGTTAGTTTTGGAATCGTCTGTGTGGGTATATGCGCAAGTATGTGTGTGGAGTGCTGTCACTCTTCTCACAGTTTCATTCTTTGTACAGGTGCAGGGCCACTCTTTTGAAGGTGTATTGCTCACATATATATATATATATATATATATGAGTAAGATTCAGATGGTACTGTCATCAGTCACTATCCTGCTTGATTGTATTGCTCACTGTGCTGAGGCTTCTCACAATCATTAACCTCATCTACTTACCGAAAACTCCCCCTCTGTTTGCACTGCAGCCCATCGATAAGCTATTTGAAGTTTTAATGTCCTTCTGATCTGTGGCTCCACTATCACACTGGCAGTAGCCCTTCATACAAACTACAACACACCTTAATTATTAACATGTAGTCCCTAAAACTGGCTGGAATTGAAACTGTTATGAGTGTTATATTGTGCTTATGAACTGTTATAATGGTTACTAGCAAATAGGCTTAAATGCAGAGGTAACCAGAGGGCCTAAATTCTCAGGCAATACTGAGTAAACAAAACTACACAAACAAATGACAAAATCAAAAGGATAGAAATTTCGGTAACAGATTATCATGACTAAAAACAAAACATGAGATTTTGTGGGACTCAAAGAGGATGGCATTAACTGTAGGCCTAATTGTTAATTTATGAATGTGAAAGCATCATTATAAGTGTGGTTGGCATTGTCTTGCTATTGACTAATCTCATAAAAACATTACACTCGATACTTAATTTTTAGAAGAAGAGGAAGAGCCATGACCATCAACCACCAGGGCAGACACACTGTTACAAACAGGTACAGCAGAGGGTCGTTACGGCAACAGATGAGAGTGTAGGACCTTGACTGCTCAAGAGATCAAAACTGCCATAAGAAATATTTTCAGTAATTGCTTTACATAAGGTTTATATAATACTGCAATAATTATACAATTAACATAAGACTATATCACAAAACACTTTTATTACACATTTAATGTAAACAAACACAAAGAAATTATGATTTTTTTAAGTGTTATAAAAATGCAAGAGCTCTTTCATCAAGCTGACTTTTGTAGTCAGTGTGCAGAGGTCAGCTGAGGTCTGTGGGTGCATGTCCATGTCAGATACTCAAATACTGTATGACACAACATTATCCACAGAATAAAGTAAAAGAAGTTATTGAGTCCATATTTTTATTACCATCCTGGAACACCTTTTACTTAGTAGGCCATTGTGGCAATTTTCATCAACAGCTTTCTAAACAGCATGAGCTCTGCATCTGCCCTGTAGTGTGTGCATTTGTTAGAGTGTTCAAATCTGTGAAAAAGGCACTATAAGTTCTACAGTCTCACAGGGGACTGTCCTCAGAGAGGACAGTGTGGACCTCAGAGGGGACAATGAGGACCTCAGTTGGGGCGCAGGGGACAGGGGATTGTCCTCAGAGGGGAGAGTGTGGGGTCCTCATGGACTGACTGGTGTCATCAATGTCCAGCTCTTGGTCTGTGTCTGACAGCTCTGAGTCCAGTTGGTGCTGTGAGTGATGAGGTGATCGAGGGCTGCATGGCTGCCCTTCTGAGGGACTCTTCATGGGGCTGGGCTCACACTTGGCTCCCTGAGGGGTTTCCTGGAGGAAAAAGGGAGGTTTGGAAGAAGCTCTAGTGTGGAAAACTCTCACATTAATATCTCACCTGTTTCAGCCGGCGCCACTTGGCTCTGCGGTTTTGGAACCAGGTTTTAACCTAAAAGCATTGAAATATTTTTTATACTTTTACGCTAACACAAGTAACACATTTCCCTATTGGGTTACACTGTTCCACTTTGTAGCTTTATGGTGCTTACTATACAACAATATTTCTGTGACTCCTCTGGGTGTCCAGGGCAAGATGATTACCTGTCGCTCTGTCAGCTGCAGACTCTTAGCAAGTCTCTTCCGCTCTGGAGGAGAGAGGTATTTCTGTGAGTCAAATTTCTTCTCCAGTTCCAGCGTCTGCTCGTTGGAGAAGCGCACCTGTCCCCCTTTCCTTTTGTGCAAGGGCCGCGGGAGGAACGGGCCCCACAGCAGAGGTTTACCTGCATCAGAAAACACACACAGTCCACCGACCGCTGCTTTGAGCACAACCAGAAAAATGCAAAAAATCACATGAAAGTCATTGACACAAACACTAATGTGATGAAAGCGCAGGTTTATTGGGAGTGCGCGTTTCCGTTGGACTTAAAGAGGCTCCGACTGGGGAAGCGTGTATCACGACAAAGACCAGTTTCCTGCCCCTAAAGACAACTGACATTTAGAGAAGTTGATTTAATAATAATAGCCTAAATAGATAATTAGGATAAATGGAGACGTTTTAAATGAAAGACACTACAAAAACCCTAAGCCTAAACAAACAAACAAAAATCGGCCATACTCTGAATCCCTGCACAGAAGGGTTTGTTTTTATTTTTGTACGGTTTCTCTTGGTTTTGCGGGGATTGAGTGAGCGCTATTAGAGATTGAAAGGAGCTGCCTACAGGAAGTGCAACAATAGTGAACATATCAGCGCCGAGTGTTTCCTCTATGGTTTCTATTGAGGATGTGGAGAAATAATCAGCAGCGCGCAGCGCGCCCCGAGGAAGTCCTGGCCCCACTCCTCCATCACACTATCAGCGGAAACAGCACCGCAGCGGTTCGGGCCCGCGACCTGAGGCCTCCATTAGAGCCCACAGAGAACGCAGTGTGATGGTGGCGCGCACAGCGCAGTGTCAGCGCGCGTGTCACACTCGGCTCTGTGAAGTTCTAAACAATAGGATCCAGGAAGAAGAGTCAGGGTCTTCACCAAGTGCGCGTGGATTTAATTTGCCACAACAACAAGGATTTGAAGCTATTTGATACAGAAAGTGGTGGGCTCAGAACAAATATCTGTACTGTTTACTAAATTAATCTAATAATTTAAATGAATTTAGGCCTAAAAACCTCGGTATTCCAAAACGCGCAAATATGAATCACCAGATTTGAGTCATAACAACAATGATGTGTAATGAAAGCCTATAGACCTATATAGCTACAGTTCTCCAACGCTGCCGTCAAATATGCGCGCAGGGATGCACACATCAGGTCTTAATTCATCTAAAATTGTTGCCATGGCAAAAGAACGCGCAAAGATGGTATTGAGATATGAATATATTCTAAGGTAAAATAAGCCACATGTTCAGGCAAAAAGAGCCACTCTTCAGCTAAAATGTGTCAAAGAGATTTTAAGGAAAATTAAAGTTATTTTTTAAAGACTAAAATGTATAGTTTTATAGTTTTATCTTTAACAAACATGTCAAACATTAAATGAGCACCTTAAAGTGCATTATTTACACACAGCTCCCTGTGAATCGTGCTGTACAGATCCCTCAACTCAGCCTCTTCTGGTGCTCTGTTACCGCAGCACACTGCACTGACCAAACCCAGTGCCCCATAGACACAAGCCCCATATGCCATGACCCCTGAGTGGAACATGCAGCAGGAGATGCACATGTCATTCCACACCTCGTGGTTTTACTGAAAATACTGCTCTGACTGTGTGGACAACAGTTTTAAATCATGGTTATGGCCGTAATAGTTATGAAAGAACCATCATCTCAAAGATATGATGTCAAAACAGCTTTATTTGACAATGATCATGGTGCTGCACACCAGCTATAATGTATTTCATTTTTTTCCAATTTTTTTCCAATAAAAATATATATTTAAGCAATTAGAACCATAAAAATATATGCTAAAAATCATATATGATGGTGGTTCATTTTAGCTGAAAGGCACAGCCCAATTTGCCTGAAGACTTAAGGTAAATTGAACCACCATCAAATTGTTTTTTGTTTTTTGTTTTTTTTTTAAATATAGGTTAACAGACTGTTACATATATGGGTACACACAGCCAGAACATGTATTCATTATAATTTCTGTAGCTGAAAATTAATTTCATAAGTACTGTCTGCCAGTGCACTTTTGTCACCGTTTTGCTCTGCAGGCTGAATATGATGCTTGGCCCCTCCCACAATAATCTCCACACACCAATCAAATGTTTTTTTTTTTTGTTAAATACAGAAGTGGCAACAAATTGAGACCGTTTGCATACACTGGGAGTGAATATTTAAAGAGCTAGAGGCCTCAAACCTTATGTGGCTAATTTTATCTGATGGCTCAATTTACCTGACTTCACCCTATAGCTGTAATAAAAAGGCCTGAAAAAAATACACGCAATTAGGCTACAAACAAGAAAATCGTCCTGTACACATCTAAACAATTATAATATCCAAAATAATATCAGTCTTATCAGGGGAAAAAGTAATAATAATAGGCAACTCCATCTACTCCAATAATAACATTATAACACTGGTTTTGGACACTGTCACTCTGTATCAGCTTATGTTTTATTTATGGGCTTTTTTTTTTTTCTTTTTTGCCAAGCCTCAATTAATGCAACAACATACAACAGTTATAGCGCTTTAACCCCTCGAAACTCAGTAGGCCTTGACCTGATGTCCCCATGGCCTACTGTGTACACATTTTTCAAGTGTGGTCCAGAAGACTCAGACTCACCCAGTGGCTCGTGACGGAGCAGTGCCTGCGCGTACTCGCCCACGGCGCGTGCCTGCGGCTGTAATGGGTACATTGGCCCGGGGTACGGCCCTGGCGTATAGGGCGACGTGAAGAATGGGTGCAAAGGCGTGGGTTCGTAGATATGAGTACGGTACTGAGATACCAGACTCGTGAAAGATGAATGTACAGAAGGAACAGAGGGGACGTGCGTGAGCGGCGCGGGACAGGACGGCGGGGACCCACAGGGCACAGAGGCTCCGGGCCCGCTCCGGCTCAGGATGTCCTCAATGGAGAAAGGTGTCCGCTGAGCTGACGGCTGCGTGGTCATGGCTGCGTACACTGGTACTGACATGTCCTTTAGGGTTCTGGGGTCTCGTGATGTACAACAAGGCGCCCGGCCCGCGTGGAGCGGGAGGCAGTTCTGTGCGTAAAGCCGTGGAGTTTCCTCTTAGAAAATGGAGCTCTCGGGTCTTCTGCTCTCTCGGCGAAAGATTCGGATTGGGCTTACCCGAGGAAATGTTTGTGAGCAGCTTTGAACTCTGAAGGCCGTGCACTGCGGTGTTACCTCCCACACTGGACCGTTATGTGTCTGCGGCAAGGGGGAAAAGTGATAAGCGCGCGGCCCACTTCCTGCAGGTGTCCGAGCTGGCTCCTCATTGGCTGTCTCCAACGCGTGCGGCCCTAGAAGCAAGATAAGTGCAGTTCAGAAGAATCATGTCCATGGCCCATCATCAATGGCCGGTGTTATCCGTTATCCGGTAACGGACACATCTGCCGACCCACAGAGCGCGTGTTGGCAACCAGTGATAGCCAAAGGTTTGTCAGCGGACTATTGCCTTTGTGCATAGCAATAGTGGACACAATTTCTATTTGGGCGTAGTAGGTATTTAAACTGCCCCTAATTCAGTGAAATCTGTTACTGCATTAAAAATGCTCCCATAGGCAACTCCAAAAACTCGAAGGCTATGTTAACAGGCCTGGCTTATAATAACTAAACAACACAAATAGGGGGAAGTGAACAGTCTTAATGATGCACAGATTGGCCATTCCAGAAGCGTGTTGTATATGAATTAAAAGGCCGGAGGCAGACTCACATCCTGTGAGCACTGCAGCGGTTTCCTCAATCTGTTAAACAATAACACGGACACTTCTCTGTTTGGGAGTGACACCACGAGCCTTCGCCAGATTTTTTATGATCATTAATGTCTTCAGAGTCTTTATCAATGCTTTACAATGTTCGATTTTCTAATGAGGGTAAAAGCGAACTCACTTCTAACTTTCCAACGGCTCCAATTTAGATATATTGTCTGCCTCGAAGCAAACAGTCTTGAAGTCATCAAAGAAGTCACCAAAAAGCTAATATTTATACTAGGACAATGATTGCAGCGCATTGATCCTGCAGCTTCCCCTGGCGTCAAGCCCGTGTCCAAAAATGATTGATTGGTCCGGAGCAAGCGGCCGCGCAGTGGCTCCCAGGCAGCAGCCAGGGCCCCACACTAGTGCCATATCTGCACACCCTAAAGGCCGTTTGAGACTAAGTGGGGTGATTGTACACAGCAGTGTGTGGTTCTGATTTAACACAGCCGTTTCAGATGGGTAGGGTCAAACAGGACTATGGGGATAATGTTTTAGTCATCATAATTTATTCAAAATTATTTTATTTAAAACGTTTTATACATGGTGAAAAGTTAACCAAGGAAACAATGGCCTTTAAACTAACACTTAATGTTTTCAGATTCATGTTTTAAAAGTCACAATAGTTTAGTCCAGACTTTGAAGGGCAGAGTCATTGGGTAGAACACATGGCCATATCATTCAGAACTTTTTAGGCCATATTTGTAATTCATTGGAGAAATTACTGATGACAATTTGCCTACTTTTTTGGATGAAATGCTACATAAGAACATGCAGAACATTGATATGCATTTGAAATAAAATCTTTTTAATAACATACTGTTAACATAGGACCCAGCATTTCCTTCAGTGAAAAGTCATACGTGTCAACAAACAACCGATTATGAAATGTCCCAGCATGTGTGACAGTCTTGTATATGGCTTTCAGTCATCTAGTCCTATAGTTCCATAGTCTGTGCCAGCACTGTTCTCAGAGTGTGTTCTGATCTGTGCCAAGGCTGGCCTCAGAATGTGCTGCCGTTGTCTGATCTCTGCCAGGACAAGGCTGGAGCACATTGAGAATATGTCCCAATGTCCACTGGTCCTCATGAAGGACATCCTTCAATGTGAATGGGCCCTGTTTGGTCCTGGTCAGGGATTTCACATGGGCACAGGATGACAAAGCTGCAATATATATAAGCAATTTAGCTGAGGGCATCATATTATTTATAATAATGTGAATAATGTGTGCGTCTGACCTTTTCCAAGGTCATCCACCAAGCTTCTGACATAAAATCCACCTCCACACTCAAGATCTGCCCAGCAGAGATGACAACAGATTATCACCAAAGCATACTTCAGTTTAGTATGAATTTAAGTCATTGTTGAAAAAAACATGAAACATATGGAGTAGTTCTCTGACCAAGAGTGAACAGTGGAGGGCTGAAGTCTTGCAGGGATATGTTATAGACAGTAACTGCTCGAGCAGGTTTAGCCTCCACTTTCTGACCTTGTTTCAGCAGTACAGACAGACGCTGCCCATCCTTCTTCAGTGCAGAGTAGCTGCAAAACAAAACAAAAATACAAGTTTTGAAATGCTTGCATCATAAGGACTCTTTTTGAATTTTGAAAATTGAATTTGAAAATTGTTATTTTTCTGACCAGATTAGAGTCATTCATTTTATTTTTGATCAAGATTCAGTACACATGGCACATTTTAAAACACATTGTGTTAATATTTTGGAGATAATGCTTATCATTTTAATATGTGTATGTGTGCACTTGTGAAAGCGCATGTGAGAGGGTGTACACAGTCGAATGGTTCAAAGTGGGGGTCGGGTGGCTGTGGGTTGTGAGGGAATGATTTTAAATTGGTCTATGTAAAGCACTACATACAAACCTCGTTTAAATTGATAGGGGAAATGTGAACTTCTAAATTGCTGCTCAACATACATATACAAACTAATCAAATAAGACAACTCCTCTATGCAAGGTCGTCATATAGCAAAGAATAATAAAAAACTCACAGTGGGGGTACCTGCAGGATGTCACCAACAAAGCTCTTCAGCTTGTCCTCCATGTCTGCCCTGGTGACATGCTCTGACCGGAGGCAAACACACCATGAGAAACGGCACAGAAGTGGGTAGGATTCCCTTATCCATAGCACACTCACCAAAGGGTTTCTCCAGGGTCACAGTCCCAGTGGCATCAAGAGTGTCTGTGGCCTTCCCCAGTTCACCCACTGCAGTATATTTCTGACAACAATCTGAATTAATGTTTATGTTTCATCATTTCTACATTTTAATTGATAAACTACAAACCATAAACTGAAGGGACTCACCTTTGAACCAGCCAACATTGCACTGAGCATTTTGGTTCCATTTCCAACACCAACCACTGCAGAAACAGTCAGCACATTATCCAATGTGAAATGTAGCAGTATCCATGTAGTAGCTCCAGAAGCAGTACCCAGTTTGAATGGGATATTAAAAGGACAAATGTACATTGACAAAATAAGTTTGCAAATTTCAAATTGACAAAAGTTTCGATATTGAAATCTGCCTCTTTTATTATTGTGGAATATAGTGTCCCCTGCTGACAGAACACTGGTCAGTTTATGATTACAAACATTACAAAATGAGGAAAAAATACAATATGAAAACATTAAAGAGCCCATATTACGCAATTTTCTGATCTATGTTATAATGTTGTTTCTTCATCAAAACTATACCTGGAGTTTTGTTTTGTTTCATTTACACATGTTTAACACACAAATCCTGCATATTTAGGCCAAGTTCTTCTCTCAAACAGAAAACACTTTGTTCCACCTTGTGATGTCATGTGGTAATACGGAAAGTGCTCCACTCCATACACCTTCACTAGAATCATTTGGATAATTTCAGTCCTGGAATTGCTCATCTCCACTGAACGAAAGGTAAAAGGTAGCAGTTCACTTGAAAGTTACCACTACATGACATCACAAGGTGGAACAGAGGATTTTCAGATTTGAAATATAGACAGACTAATAATAAAGGGTTACACAAAATGTGAATGAACTAAAACATAGCTCCAGGTATATTTATGAGGAGGTACCAACATGACATGGCTAACTCTGGGCTCAGACTGCACGCAGTACAGCTCCGGTCCGGTGGTCGCAAGTATTCCGTATAGTACAAAATACAAGAGGAGCTCAGACGGCACACTGTGCAGTCTGGTGGTGCCAGCGGAAGTGCCGCAGAACTCAGAATCAAATCTGTTGGATTTTATTTTTGCCGGACACCATAGTCGTCCGCAAGCCTTTTCCCTTAATAAGCGTGTGCAGCTTCAAAGGCGGTGACTGCAGCAGCACAGCAGAACCTCTGGTTCTCGTGTGAGTGTCACACTGCAACTAAACCGGTCTGACACACAGTTGCAGATGGACCAGATGCAGTCTGAGTGAGGCGTTAAAGTTCACAGGAGTCCATTTTGCATAATATAGGACCTTTAAGGAAATACATCAAAAACAGCTGTGGCATCTTCCAGCAGAAGTGTACAGACCTAACACTCCACTGGCAGCACTGTCCAGGGTTCCTCCATGGCCCATCTTCATGCATTGCCTCTTCCTTTTCCTCGGATTGGGGTTGGTGATCCCCGCCTCTGTGAAACAGCCACACACAAGTCGGTATTACAATGCAAAAGGCAATTGATACTCTGCAGTGACATCTCACTAGGGGTGTTCTACATGCATCTCTATCGCGGAATGTTCAGAATGGTGACACAATGCACACATTAACACTGTCAAAAAAAATAGGATAGTCTGAAAACTCAAGAAAAAATACAAAACGGATTTAAACAACACATTTTCAGGAGCCTGTTTAGGTGTTTTCAACAAAAAAAAAAAGATGAGATTGGACTAACTGAAAACTGTTGGCTAATGCTAGCTAGCTTGTGACTGTAAAGTTATTTGAGATGGACTTGTTTAACAGCACAAATCAGCTCACCTGTTGTAGCTCTAACGAAGTCACGTCCTTTATGGCCAGATTGTGTTAAAACAAAACTTAAATTAAAGAATAACTTGAGTAACAGGGATTCAGACAGAGCAGTACCTTCAATTAGCATCACACCCCTAGGGAATGTTGATGACATCAGCTGCAAAGTATTAATAGAGATGACACAAACCATTTAGTACCTCTCAGTAATGCCTCTTTGAGTGCGTTCAGTACATCGGCAGATGTAGGTCCTTCTTTTTTAAACACGGGGAAAACTCCGTTGAGTGCCTGCAGTCTGGACAGAGAGCTACTGATGGACACAGAGCTGTTAGTCAAATTTCCAGCCATGCTTTCTCTTCTTCGTTTTGTATCATCAGATTGTCTACAGGCTCCACCTAGCGTCGTGCATATTATATACTATTAAAAAAAACGAGTTCGTTTATATCGAACGTGAAATTCCTATTAATCATTTGATGTTTGTTTTATGCAGCCTTCGAACAGGTCTTTATTTTATCTTGCCACAGGTATACAAATTAATTTATGGAGTAATTTCGTATGCCACTCCTGGCCAATTGGCGGAGATAATACTGCTCGGGCTTGTGGGTAAAAAAAACACTGGACTTCAATATCCATCGTGCTTTGCGCCATACTTATGTTTACTTCCGCGTTACGGTTAACTTCATGGATCTAGGTTAACTTCAGTTGACAGTGGTGATCCTTCAGGTTTGTAGTACGTTTATTCTACTCGTTTGGTAGAAACCTAAAACTATACAAAACGTATTTCAAATGGACACGCATCACAAGACATAAATGTAGAGTTAAATGTTTGTCTATCTTGGTTTGTCCACGATGTTATTGTGTTTTCTCAGTTCATTTCAGTTAGCTTGTGTTAGATCTGCGGCTGAAATATGTAGCACAGTGACTAAATTTACATGATCAGAAAAAGCAGATGGAGTAATCACATAGATCTAAGCTAATTATGGACGTGTGTTCATATGCACATCAAGCATGATTAACCAAACGTTAGGAAATTAATACATTTTTTGTTAACAGTGGTATTTGGAGATCAGTAGATCAGGTAATGATCAGATTTTTGGTGTGCATATAAACATAGCCACTGTCTGTGTTTCCTACAGCTTGTGTGGGTATGGGTGATCTGAGGAGTATGTACCTGAGCCTGTGCCGGGAGAGCGGTGTGGAGCCTCAGGAGGGTGTCCTGTCCCAACTGCAGAGGGGGCCACGATTGAACTTGAGTGCGCACAGCCTGTCTGCAGAAACCTGCTCCATACTGTCCAGGACTCTCCATAAGAACCATTCAGTCACAGAGCTGCTGCTGAGTGACTGTATTCTCAGCGAGGAAGGTCTGAATGTGTTCCTTTGTCTCTAGTCTATAATGCCTAACAACATGGTTCTTGCTATTTCAAATATTTATCACTGCTTGGGTGCATGCATTTTAAAATTGGTTTGACACTTGCTAGCTATGAATATGTTTATCCTGTTGAGTTCAGCTGAACTCTGAACTGTAGTAAGGATAGTTTTGTGTGTGTGTGTGTGTGTGTGTCAATTTTGCCCATTTCTTTTCTTTTGAAAGAAAGAAAAGTTTTGTGATGTGTTTATTACAGGGGCCGTTGCACTCTTAACTGGACTCATTGGAAACACCTCTCTGAAAGTCCTTGATCTGAAGGTAATGCCCCCTATCATTCAGTTATATACTAACCAATACTGTGTTTGTGTTTCTTGTTTGAATCAGTGAGATCTATTACAGGGTAATAACCTCAGAGCTGCTGGAGCTGAAGTCCTAGGAAGGTTGCTAGCACAAAATAATTCATTAAACAGGTGATGTTTATTAAAATAATGTCTGTCTTAGGGCCCACTCACCCTTGTGTAATATTTTCTTTTCATCCACACTTCTTCGTGTATTCAGGTTGGTGCTGGAGTGGAATGCACTTGGCTTGTGGGACGAGGCCTTTTCTCTCTTTTGTGAAGGTCTGGCCTCAAACTCTAGTCTGAAACAGCTGGATCTGCGGAACAATCAGATCAACCCCCAGGGGGCGTCAGAGCTATCTCAAGCCATCAGACGTAACAACACTCTGGAAATGTTAGGTACCACTCCTTTTGATTTATTCAATTTTCTTGTTATGCGTTGTATGTGTACATTTTTGTCACTGTCAACTGTATAACTGTCTTTGCAGATCTGAGATGGAACAACATTGGTCTCTTGGGGGGGCGCTCTCTTTTAGAGGCTCTGCAGAAGAATAAGTGTCTTGTTCAGCTGGAGATGGCAGGAAACAACATCCCGAGTGACATGGTGCGAGCCCTAGGTGAGGTCTCTCTCCTTGGATACATGAAGTCTGATCTAAAAACTCCTATGAAGTGTTTTTAGTTCAGACTGTAGCAGGCTAAATGCAGTTCTTCAAAGCTGTTTATTTCTTTCCCACAGTTGAAGTGAACAGTCGGTTGTGTGTGTTTACAGAATACATACAAACAATATGGAACTTATTATGTCAATAGTGCTTGTTACATTCAATGAGCAATACATTTTATAAGATATTATCATATTATTTATGCATTCTAGTTTATTAGGGGATGTAACTATACTATCAAATTAAACTACAACTATGATGTAAAATAAAATAATTATGCTAAAAAAAGAATGTCTAAGGCTGAGCATTTTAGTCGGGCCTGTTTTAATTGATTGCTGTTTTGACTACTACAGAGCAGAGCACAGCACATAACAGTGAACAGCAGAATGCGATGAGGGAGAACCGCAGCAGAACACAGGTGCTCAGTAAAGAGATCCAGATCCTGAAGGAGGAGAAGGGACGACAGGTGACTTTGTGCAAGGCCTGGATGTGTTTGTGTTCATTGATCATGATTAATGATTATTTCTTCGTGATGGGCTTTGTTAGTTTCTGAGTTTAATGGAGACCATAGACCGACAGCGTGATGAGATGGGGCGCTCAAACAGGTCATTATTATACTTTTGAGTATCTTTGGGCATCTCATTGGGTGAATGCCATTATTGAATTACTATAATCAACTAAACATATATTGTCCACAGATGTACATCTTTACAGATGGCCCAACTCCAGGAAGCCCTGAATGAGAGGACATCAGCTGTCAGTTCTCTTGCTGCCAAGTAATAATTGTACTTACATCATATTTAGGTTATTTTAATGTGTCAACTCAATGTAGAACTCACAAACTGCACCTGTCATTAGAAGTGAAAGTGAGTATGTTAATGGTGACATAATGTGCAAAATCTACATCGACGTTTGATGAAATGTCAAAACAAAGGTGACCAAAAAATATATGTTTTTCTTAATTTAACACTGACCTGTGGTCATGATGCGAATCATGAATTTTGATGAAAATATTTTTAGAGTTAGACCTTTGTTTGTGATAACTGAGAACACACTGTTTAAATCCAGGCTCAAAACGGTTCTGTTTAGCTGTGCATATGACTGAAAGGTTTTTATTCTGCACTTTTCTCCTTTAATGTTAATATTATGATGATTTTTCGTGATTATTTATGTTTTGATTTGTTGCATTGTGATTTTAATGTCTTGTTTTGATTGTTGCATTGTGATTTTAATGTCTTTCTTATTCTGTAAAGCACTTTGAATTACTTTGTGTATGAACTGTGCTATACAAATAAACTTGCCTTGCCTTACAGGGTGTGATGCTGTGCTCTCTGCAGGTTACAGATGGCTGAGGCCGCATTGGCTCTGTCTGAACAGAAGAACACCAACATGGCCACTCTGCTCACTCAGACAAAGACTGAGAAGGAAAAACTGTGGGAACAGCACAAACAAGAGAAGAAGAAAGAACTTGAGGTACCTCATGTGTATCTTAATAAATGCAGACATTACAATATACATTGTATTGTACCATTATCTCCAACAGGACAGTGTTCTTAAAGAAAGCAAGCTCCTCAAAGAAATCCAGAGTCTGACCAACAACAATGTTCAGCTCAGAAATAAGGTAAAGCCCACAGTGACATGTGGCCCTCAGGGCTCCTGCTGCTCCTGTTCAGCTCAGTGTTTATGTGGCAGGTGGAGGAAATGGAGCGCAGGTGCAAGTCCCAGCAGCAGCACATTTTTGAGCTCAAACAACAACTGACCAACAGCACGGCAGAGCTCAAGATTCGGCTGGCCCAAGCAGAAGGTAAAGCAGCATGCCCAAGACTGCACCTGACACTGAAAAGAATGTGGGGAGTGGTGCTTAATGATTATGCTTTTTTACACAGACCGACTGGATAAGGAGAAACTGTATTCAAAACAGACTTTGGAGAACCAAAACATCCTGCACCACAAAGAGGTCAGCTCCTCTGTGGAGGCCATAGAGTTGACATTGGAAACATACACAAAATAATGACTTCAGTGTGTGATGAACAGGTGGAGAATGTGAATCGCCATCTAGAGGAGAGTGAGAGAGCTTTACAAGAACGCATTTTTAAACTTGAAGCTCAGAGAATCCAGTTGGAAGAGGTTTGTTAAGCTTTTTAACATTCAATATTTTACAAATTGATTTGCTTGAATGAAACAAAAATTGTAGGATTCTGTTGATAAGCGAGTAGTATCTGCTTGTACTATTCTCAATAGTGAGTAACAGGTTTATGGTGTGTGTGGGGAGGCATGTCTATTTATTTTAGATGATCTCCCTTTTGTCCCATAGGAGGTGAGCCAGGCCAAAGCTCTGTGTGTAAGTGAGAGGGCCCAGGCGCAAGAGGAGCTAAGCCGTGTGAGGGCACAGCTTCGACTGGAGGAGGTCTGTTCTTGCTTTACAGTCTAGACAAGTACTATGCTCCAATGAGGTCTGACTGTGTGTTGTGTGTTGTGTGTGTGGGCAGAGGGAGCAGGTGTCCTCTTTGAAGGAGAAGCTGTCCTCCCTTCGCTGTTCCCTGCAGGAGGCTGAGCTGCACGCTTCCCAACAGAAGGACCTCATTTTGGAGCTGCAAGGCCGGAGCAGCCAGCACAGCCTGGAGGTGGACACTCTGAGGCGGAGGATTGACGAGCTACAGCAGGTCGGTACACCACTTCACTCAGAGAAATATCCATCAGTGATTCAAAAGTTTGTCCCATTATTTATATGTATAGCTCAAAAAGGGCTGTGCAATTAATCAAATACCAATGGGCAGGACAGGGCTGTAACTATGTAGATGCTGTTTTGCAGGAACTGTCGGGGAAAGAGCAGGAGAAGGTGGTGGAGGTGAACAAAGTGCGGGTGGAGCTTCAGGAGCAGATTGGGCGTTTGGAAACTGAGAGGGCAGCTCAAACTGGACTCAAAGAGAAGATAGGTGCTCTGGAAAGAGAGATGAAAGGTTAGTTTTGCATAAGTTTTTGGAGGGATACTATGAACAAAACGCAATATATATTTAAAAATTAAAAAACTGACAAATATTTTATGTAAGTTTTGAAGAAAAAAACCCTTGAACAGTGTTGACTACATTGTTTTGGGTTGCTCCGTTGATGCACAGTTGATATCAAGTGTAATATTCTTATGTGCAGTGCAGAGCAGCAACCACAGGGAGGCGCTCCGGGACAAGGACAGTGAGATCACGTCATTGTTGGAGAAAGTGCGGCTGAGAGACGTTCAGCTTCAGAGAATAACAGAGGCGGAGGCACAGAGAGCCAGCTACCTGCAGAGTGCCATTCTCACCTACGTACAGAGCTCTCCACTGGGACATTTCAACAGTCCAAACAAGCCCCTCTGACCCACACAAACTGTTCCACGCATTGAAATTGGGCTTCCAAACCACAACCTTTCATCTTGGAGGCAGATAGGAAATGCTAACCACTCTGCCACCGTAACAAGGCCATACACACTCCACCCACTGCACTGGGTCAGTAAGCCTTTATTAGCCATGTCTAGTGTACTGAATACCATTGCAAGTAAGACAGATCCACTGGTGCCTACATACTGTGAAACAATCTCAAGTCTGTTTTTTTTAAACCATGCCAATGCTGGTACATGTTTTGTACACTGTAGAATCAGGTAAACCCAGCCTAATCATGTTGATGTGCATTTGCAACTTCAGATGTTGGCTCACTTTAATAAAAGTCTTGATACAACTGTCACTTGTAAGAGTTTATATTTAAATTTAAACAGGCTTGTTGCACGAAAACTAAATTTTCCCAATATAAATATTGTCTATTTGTATATTATTAGAATACCCTATATATTTAGGCTATATATTTTATATGTTATATGAAAATTTATATTTTCTAATTCTACTGCCTTGCGAGTCTCTTATATATATCCAGTCATGCAGTTGTACTCGACTTGTACTCGCGCTCCATAAAATTTGCTGCTATTCCTTTAAGGATCTTCGGTATTTTCCGGAATTGCTCGGTACTACGCGGTCGTCGACGAGCCCTTTTACTGCGTCTCCATCGCCGAGCGGACTACCCCACAGCTCCCATCCAAGACAGAGCACAGACTGACGGATCTGTGACCGCTCAGTACCGGCGTGTGAAGCTCCAGCTCTGCACAAATGCAAGCGATCAAATGCGTGGTGGTGGGCGATGGGTGAGAACCGAAGCCGTGTTCTGTGTGCCTCAGGGATGCGTGTACGCGCGGACGAAAGTAGGGATGGGAGGATGCTATGAGGATAGGGGGCTGGGGCGCTGGTTCGCGGCTCGCTCGTTTCTATGCGGGTTATTTTTGCGTATGTTGTCGCTTCTGTGGGCTACCTACGTGTACTAGAGTCGGCTGTGGGCTGTTCACAGCGGTTTGTGACAAAGGCCCGGGATGCTGAGGGAACACCTACACGCCTCACAGGCCACTGGAGGATGTGCTGATGCGTGCGGAGGAATGCGAGCAGGCCCTGCTCCTCTTCGGCTGAGCCTCCGCTTTTCTGCACTGGGTCTTCTGGATGGGTGTAGACCGCCCAACAGAGCTATCATATTAACTGGGAATGTGGGCTTAACAATGCAGTTTGCTTCCTATCAAGCTAGTGTAAAACGGCTTGTTTATGCGGGAAAAGAAGACAAATAGGCCTACCCACTTGGTCACGAGGTCATTCTTTACACTTTCTCTGATATGATGTAGGCTAGTTGCCTCCATAAAGAATGCCTCTTCAGTGGAATACAAACTTCTGCTAAAAAGAGATCAGTAGCTTTTGTGATGACAGCGGTATCTCTGTGCATGTTTATAACCTGTGAGCCCTGTCCATACAAGCAAAGAGGAGCCTGTGTCTCCATCTGCCCGGCCTTGTGTGAGTGCTCAGAGGGCCTGTATGTGGAAACCATAGATGGGGGTGGTATAGGGGGCTGTTGTGTCCCTCAGGCCACACAAATGTAGGGCAGTGTGTGTGGCACATAATGAAAGAGACACTACAGTGGATAGTGCATGTACTAACTGTGTATTCCCTACAGAGCTGTGGGTAAGACTTGTCTGCTCATCAGCTACACCACCAATGCCTTCCCCGGAGAGTACATCCCCACAGTGTAAGTCGCACAACTTTATATATGCATGCCATATTTATATTACTTAGTGAGACTGTTTAGGAGAATTTCTAATTGTCTACTATTATGTAGTCATATATGTTATGCACAAATCTGTTCAACTTCCCTTTGGTTCAATAATACCCCACTGTTTCACCTGCTCAGCCTTGTTAGATGCTTAGCTTACTTAAAACCATACAGATCTATTAATATTAATATCGATTTTACTTTGTTATTGTTATGTTTTGTTGACAGCTTTGACAACTACTCTGCCAATGTTATGGTGGATGGGAAACCGGTAAATCTGGGCCTTTGGGACACAGCAGGACAGGAGGACTACGACAGGCTGAGACCTTTGTCCTATCCCCAGACGGTACTATCCACACATACCGAACTGCACCACCAAAACATACAACAAGAATCATACATTGGATTTATAAAAAGGAGTAAAAACATATGGCATCCTAGCTTCTGCTGAGCTCCATAATACCATCTTTTTTCAAGCATGCAACAGCAAGACTACTGTATTTCACATATTGGGCATAAAATGTCCCACCTCACTGTTCCCTCTGAGTCACTGTTGTCAGAAGGAATTGCCTGAACAGCCATGTCTTTGGTTTTCTCCCAGGATGTGTTCTTGATATGCTTCTCCCTGGTCAGCCCGGCCTCCTTTGAGAACGTCCGTGCTAAGGTCAGTAGGCTGACCCCTGGTCTTTTCATGCCGCGTCTGACCACTAGGAGGCACATCTTTGGCTCCACCTGGCTCACTCCGCCCTGTGTCCAGACCTAGACTTAGCACACTTCAGTTTGGAGTGACTTGTGTGGTAAAGCCAGGTCTGGATCAGGGCAGCTTCTTTGCCGAGGGATGCTCAGGTCTGCAGTGGGTTCACAATG
Organism: Periophthalmodon schlosseri; assembly: GCA_000787095.1. Taxonomy (NCBI): domain Eukaryota; kingdom Metazoa; phylum Chordata; class Actinopteri; order Gobiiformes; family Gobiidae; genus Periophthalmodon; species Periophthalmodon schlosseri. Next base: position 22,137 of record KN479766.1, read on the forward strand.
GAGCTCTCAGGGGCTCTTATGTGAAAGCACACATTTGTCTACAGCCGGACTCCCTCTGTAAAGACATTGACATGAATTGCGGAAACACCTCATTTGTTCTGGACGTAAGGTACAACTGAGTATCAAAGAAGAACTAAACTCAAACAACTGAACAGGTTTTAAACTTAACTAGAAAATTGTACAAATCATTCAAGTATTTATACATTATTAAACTAGTCTGATCGCATGGATTTGTGAATTTCATTTTATGATTAATATTCTTTTACAGATAAGAAGCTTAAAATACAGATATTTAGCTTTTATGTTAAATAGCTTCAAAATGTTGAGACAATACAATTACAATTCTTTCAAATAAAAAATATTTTTTTTAATGTCATCTTTATTATGTTCTGCATACACGCGTTACACAACAGTAGACAGAAGAGTGGGCAGCTTACCATCTGCAGTGACTCGGATAACTCTAACCCCTCTCCTCTCTCACTCAACTGTTTTTGTTCCTGGAAACGTGTGTATGGCTCTAGTGGTACCCTGAAGTGCGGCACCACTGCCCTAACACTCCCATCATCCTGGTGGGCACCAAGCTGGACCTGAGGGACGACAAGGACACCATTGAGCGTCTGCGGGACAAGAAGCTCTCCCCAATTACCTACCCCCAGGGCCTGGCCATGGCTCGTGAGATAGGTACTCCGCCACAGTCCAAACACTGCAGAGTGATCTGTGACTGGGTTAGTGCTGAGGGTCTGTCTTGTGTTTTTAGGAGCAGTGAAGTACCTGGAGTGCTCTGCCCTGACCCAGCGAGGCCTAAAGACCGTGTTTGATGAGGCCATCCGAGCCGTGCTCTGCCCTCCGCCCGTCAAGAAGAGGGGCAAGAGGTGCACCCTTTTTTAGACTCCGCCCACATCACCTGGATGCCACTGCTGGTGCTCTGAGAATATGAAAAAGTGAGTGAGAGTGCACTGCTCAGACTGCTTTCTTTATATCAATGTTTTTCCAAGTGATACTAGCAACAAGACCATTATTATTGAGTCCAATTTTTTACCATGGCAATATGAATATGTCCATAGATTCTGTTTGAAAGACTGTCTACATGCTAGGTACTGTAGAACATGAGTGTGGCATGACGGCTACAAGGTTTTTCCTGGAACATGCAGCTCTGAACCAGTGTGTGGGACACGGTGAGGTCACAAAGCATGTTGTATACACTGGCATGAACACTCCAAGGTGTGCGCTTTTCCCACAGCGAGCTTTGTCTTCTCTGCACTCATAAGTGTGGTTCATTTTAGAGCAGTACCCTTCATTTCAGTCTGACAGCAGCAGAAAGGGTCACGTCCATCCAGAGCAGGGCAGGGTGTGTTTAATGCCTGTAGGTCAGTCTGGAGGTTTACAATGACTTTGTATCCACTATTTCAGGTTACTGCTTCTGTTCTTCTTCAATGTAACACAGACTTGACTTCAATTGGGCTGTTACATATTCTAAATTCACACATGCATCTCTTTGACAGTAATTTGTTGACTTTATTGAAGCAAGCAGTTGAAGCCATCAGATGCACTGAGGCTGTTGATACTGTGAAGGTACAAAGGAAGGCAGACTGAACTGGAGTGTACCACCATCTCCAAATTCGTATTTCTTGCAGCCTTTGCGGTCAATGTCATACGAAGCCTTGTTTTATCGTGGCCTTGAGTCAGAACTATAGGTGAGAGCTTACAGTGCTGTATGTGTCAAATAAATATTGTTTGCAATGTACCACAAGGTATAGTGGAGATGCGGTACTTAGAGAGTTGCTAATATTTAATACAATAGAAAGATTAGATTCTGTGCCATGTTCATAAGTACTTTCCACATGTGTAGTGTACACTGTATAAAATTTCTGTCAAACACATTGTCATCCTCTCCTTCTCCTGCTTCTGTTAAAATTTGGATTTCTTCAAAAAGTTCAGGCAAGCCACACTTAAGTGACCCATGTTGGGGCCAAAAAGGAATAATGCAGTAAGATATGCTACAATTATTTCTCATAATGGTGGCTTTTTCTTGTAAGTTTTTGTCTTTTTTGTTGTTGACACTGTTATTAGTAGAATATTTTGGTGTTTATTTTTCTTTTTGCCCAGATATGCCAAACCTATGCATCTGTTATGACATGATGTGGCTACTCTCACATTACAGCACATCTAGACCAGCTAGAACCAACCTTAACTAAACTATAAACTAAAATAATGAACTTAAAGGAGTGTTGATCACATAGCTGCATTCAATCTTCATAGTTTTTAAGTAGTAGTATCCTTAATGATACTTTTGAAACTGCTGGTTAAGGATTGGAGAGCAGCAAAGACTGGCCAATGGTTAATAAATGAGTGCACTCTGTAGACTTTTTCTTGGCAAGTGGCGCTAATGTTATCTCTGCACTGAAGTGGTGAAGGTGCAGGCTTTAAACAAGGCTATGACATAATAGACTATGAATCAGATGAATATATTTCATAAAAACACAACTCCACAAAGCAAAGCAATGACCTCATTCTTTAGTGCATGTGCGTGTTCTGTTCAGGCCTAATGTGATTTCCTTTGCATTGAGTGTGTCACATTTTGGTATCATTCAGTTTTATTTTCCAACACGCCAAATGCCACCCAGAGAGAAAGAGGTTAAGTTATGTACAACTTAGAAATAATGCATTATCTATCTTGATTCACATGTACCAGTGCATTTGAACTTATGACTCTAAATCTATTGGATTCATAGGCTTTAGTGTCCCCTGATGAAGTGAGAAAGGAGCCAGTTTGTGCAAGTGGCCCTTTAGCAATTGCATTTGTGTTTTTTGGCTGGAGTAAGCGCCCCCATGTGGCCAGGCGCTGTTCGGCCCTCACTTTATTTGGGTTGCAAACGTACATAGCACCAGTGTGGTAAACTGATATCTGTGGTCTTGCCTAGCTATAATTTAAAATGTAGCTGAGAAACAGCAAAAAATGTGATTTACTATTGCATGGAAAGTGTCTGGTATTGAGCTGCTGTAACTCTTAGGAGTGGTACGAAATGCATTGGCCATGTACTTATGTAATGTAAGATGACTTGTTCAAAGTGTTTGTCTTATTTTTTATGACTTAACGTCTGTGTGGTGACATATTTCAATTTTGTATACTAAATGTATGGAGAACGTGTTCTGCTGTCTGTCTTTATTCATCAACTTCAGTGCATTATCTTAATCCTGCCTTTACACACACATTTTACTCTATTGTAAATTATTTACCGGTGGTTTATGAATTACAGTAGATGTGCTGTGATGCCAAAGACAATAATTGGAAAACATGCTCTAATTTTTAACCTCCAGTGTAGCTGGTTAAACTTCCTTGCCATGGGCCTGCCCTAAAAGAGGGGGTCACACTCAGCACAGGGGTAAAATGACTTTATTTTAATGTAAAAAAGTATCTCAACAACACAAGAAGCCCCCGTCCACTGGCAGCGTTGCTC
>KN479766.1:30833-43228 GCA_000787095.1 Periophthalmodon schlosseri
TGTGTTTCAGGTGTGCCTTCAAATACATCCACAGGTGTATCTCTAATTAACTTAAATGTTGTCAATAAACCTATTAGACACTTCCAAAGACATGACCATCATCTGGGTTTTCCCAAATTGTTTAAATGCTTTGTAATCTTACTGTATGTAAACTTCTGACTTTGAAGAAAGTAATGAAAAATTGTCTTACAAAAATCCTTCTCTCATTATTCTGGCATATTATTTTGGTAATCCTAATTAACCTAAAACAGGAAAAGTTTAGTTTGATTTCATGTCAGACAGTAAAAAGAGTATGTGTCTTTTTATATAGTGTATGTAAACTTCTGGTTTACAGTTTACATTTAATAATCAGTTTTTACAAACAGTTACAAATTTTGTCAAGTCAAGGCTACTTATTTTTATGATCTTTGATTACATTTTGTTAAGTAATTTTGTTGTAATTCGTGTGGGATATATACGTGTATATATACCTGCTCCAGGACTGTTTCCAGAGGCAGTTTCCGCAGGTTCTCCAGGTGAGAATGAAACAGTGGAGTGTGGATCAGCTTCACCTCCAACAAAGCCTCAATGATGTAGCCAATCGTGCAGTCATCTGGCAGACGGATTTTCTCTGCAGTGCTGATGAAGTTCCCTAAACTGAAATGACAACAAGATGTCAAAATGTCTCTTTAGTCTTTACTAACAAAATGTATTTCTTTGCCACATCAGTAGAATAGTAAAATAAAAAATATGTACCTAAACTCCTGGTCCTAAATATGGAAACTTAATTGCGGGTTGGCAAAGGTTTGGGTTTGCTGAGAATAGAAAACAGACTGTGGTGTTTTTAAGACTACCTGACCCACCTGGCCCAAGGGCTCATCTTCAAAGCCAGACCACGACTGATGCAGAAGCCCGCTCCCCCTGTGGCAAACCAGAACTGCACAGAAACCTACAGGAGCAGAGGCCCACCATGGTTTAAAATAACTGGCTGTAAAATATAATAATTGTGCTCCAAGCAATGGAAGTGCGGTTGTATCAATGAAATGACTAATAAGTCTGCCTCCATAGATATAAAAGGAGCAAAACCTGATTCTATAATAAGCCTTTTGTCATATAAGAAGTGAGTTTACTGACCAATCCGTTGCTTTTGACCCTCTCAGCGGCCTCAATGGGGTGGTCCAGGCTGGGTCGGCCCAGGTACACGTCCTGACTGTGGTGATAGGAGGACAGCAGCAGCAGCAGGCTGGGCAGTAGTACATAGTTGTCATCATCTACATGGCAGAACCACCTGCACAAACACAGTGTTTTATATATTGACTTACTGGGGCCTAAAGGGGGCGCTGTGTACTCACTTTTTCTGTGACTCGATGAACTTGTCATATTCCACTGACATCTTGCAGCAAAGAGCCTGCCGCGTGTGAGCTGCAGAGCAGTTGGTGTTGATCAGATTAGTTCCTGCCAAAGAAAAGCGCATGTTGACTAAAAATACAGTCCTGATTATCATACTCTCATGAAAATCAGAGACAACATGTGAACTTAATTTGCATTTTAATCAGGTCTTCATACTTTTACTTTTAAAATTACAATCATCTCATTGCTTATTACCTGTCCTCAACTGCAGATCCTTGTCCTCCCCATCAGTGAAGATGTATGTCTGAAATATGACACAATTAACTGCTTGTGCATTTAGTCCAGCTTTTAACTTTTCAAATCCTTTGTAATTCTGTAAATCAACACATTATGACATTTCATAAACTGTAAGATGCTCATGAATTATACAATTATAGTAAAATTATTCTGAAGATTATTTCATAAACTGAGCAAGGACACATAAATGTCCTAATGTTCTGAACTGTATAGTTTCTGATGGAATCACAACACTAGCAGTGTGTGATGTTAAGCAGGATATTTGGACATGAGCAGACAAAAATATAATGTTGCAAATTATGAGGTGTAGTTGGATAGGGAGATAAAGAACCCTGTCAGGTTTAACTTTTTAAATCAAACATCCCGAAACTGGGATGTTTCCTAATTATATAGGCCTCATCAGCTGATCTGTGCTCACCTGCCGTTTAGCCTTGGAAACCCAGGTCTGGATTAGAAGTTCCAGTCTGGACTTATGGTACTTCCTTGTGGTTTTCACAGCAATAAAAACATCCTCTATATCCAGCAATTCATGTTTGGTGTGGCCAGTAGACGGAGTCCCTTTGCCTTTCCTCCTCAGTGGGACCTCAACTGGAGTGTGGCTGAGGCTCCTGTGTGTACTATTTGGAGCAGGCCTGAGCTGAGCTTTCGGCTGGGGCAGAACCAGCGGTTGGGAAGGGGGCCGAAGGCAGGGCAGGAGAAGCAGCAATCCACTCAAAGCCAGGGCGAGGCAAAAACACAATTTGTTGATGCCCACTGAGGCTATGTGCATGGTGAAACACCTCAGGGCCAATGTCCCAGAGAGGCCAGCCCCATCGTCACATCTTCATGTCCTTGCAGACGACCTGGTTACGGGACAAAGACCCATTCAACTCTCACCGAAAAGAAATACATTTGAACATTTCTCGCAACATTCAGGTCAGGTTGTCTCTTTCTAAACATACGTCAAAATTGAGGTTCAACACTGAAGCCTAAAATGTAAGAGTGATATGACTGATGATGATTAGCCTACACCTGGTCTGTTCTGATCATTTCATTCACTTAGTAGCATCTAGGCTTCCTGCCAGTGCCAATCTAATAATTCATCAATAACCATTAGCTGTGCAGCTAATTCTCCTTTCAAAATGCTCGACTCGCCACTGTTGCCATCAGATGGCGTCAGACAACATATTCATGAATTGAAAAGGGATGATTTAAAAAAAGAATACACTGTGTAGACTAGCTAGATTATAAAATAAGTCCTTGCCCATAGGCCTTAGGTGTCAGTTCTAATATAAGCTTGAATAACCATAAATAGGCCAAGTCTACTTATAAAAACAAGCCTAAAGTATTAGCTCATGCATTTCAGCAATCGCGTAGGCCTACCTACTCCACCAGTTTAAAGACCCACTCAATGAAACCTAAATGTGACTGTAGCCAAAGTGGAAAACGTTAACTCACCAAACAAATCCTTAACCCAGAATCACGTGAAGACAACAGCGGCTCCACACCGCGGGCTCAGCGCAGATTTCACGTTGTTTATCCTCCCTTTTCTCTATATTCACGGAGATATAAAATTCGCAATTAGACAAATATAATCTGACCGAGCTATAAATACAAACAAGTGAAACTTTCGGGGGAAAACACATCTGGGTCGGTCGTTTTCGCCGAGCCTGCTGTCATTTCCGGAATTGAGCTGTTTCAAAATAAGAGCGAGTGAAAAAGCCCTAGACACAGGCAAGATGATGTGTGTGCGGGTTTTTATGACATTGTGGGGACTGAAGTTCATACTCCACAGAGACCTGGCTTTGTAGGGACCAAAAATCAGGTCTCCATAAACTTTGCAATATTCGAACAACGATATGATTTAAAATTAGGATAAGCCTAAGGGTTTATTTCGGTTAGGGTTTTAGGTTCGGCTTAGGCAAGGAGTAGGGCCTACTCCTTAAATTAATTTAAATTAGGCTCCCCATGAAGCATGGAAACCCAGGATGAGTGGGTGAGTAATGTATATGGCAACGTAGAACTGACAAACATGGATCAAACATTTTTACTGGCTTTTTTGTAATTACGAGAAAGTATTAAGTTAAAACGCGAATATGTTTTCGTGAAAACTTAATCATTACAGGTTATAAGACTTATCAGTTTCTCGTTTTAACGTGAAAAGTTGTTTTAACAGCATTAGTTTCTCTCGCATTAGTTTCTTTTAACGTAAACATATTAAGCTCATATCCAATGCACTGAATAGAAACCAGTCACTTTAAGCAAGTCTGAGCGTGCGATCTATATGATCTGTAACAATGCGGAGAGAAAGAGACAAGCGCTTATCATTTTGCTTATGTCTAATGACAGGTTAGACTGCATGGCACTGCAGATATAGCTCCAACACAGGGCCTTATCCTGATATTACCTTTGGCATGACTGTACGTCCTGGGACGGCAGAGGCCCTGTGTCCTAGCTCTTGGTGATAACAGCTCTGAGGGAAGGCCCTCCCCAGTAGCAATCAGCTTATAGAAAACAGGAGCAGGCTATGGATGAACACTCGCTCATATACAACCTCATACTTAAAAATTACTTGTACTGAAAGTGAATGTAAACTTTTGGTCGCATTTATGGAAACATGGCATAATTTATAGGCCAGTGGTTCCCAACATTTTTCTCTCAGGGGATATCCAAACATCCTTCTCCTACCTTGTAAAATAAAATTGTTATAGGCATTATACAAAAATATACTTTATAGAAGCAGGTACTATCCCATCTCTTCATTATTATTTTAGTTGTTTGGACTTCTTTTCTTTTCTTTTTTTTTCAAAAACCCAGAGAATCTTTGGCAGCCCAAGTTTGGGTACAGACTCTTAGATTGGGAATCACTGATAGACAATGCAGCTAGATCTGTGGAAGTAAATCAATAATTGTTATGATTGATAATTGCAAACAAAGAAGCTCATTATTCAAGTACACATGTACAGTATATGGCACACTGCAGCTTTTTCAGATATTGTTGAGTTACCGTAGTGTCAGAATATCAACACATGTACAATTAATCAGATTGTTCCAAAGATGCTTTTGTTTTACTTCATATCCTGCCTCAGGTCTGCACTGGGCACACAGTCACAGAGTTGCAGGTGTCTTCTGTGTATTCAGAGCGGAGTCTGAAGGCAGGGAACAGCGGTTCACTAAATGCACAGTGGAAATTATGGATCAGCTCAAGGCCACTAGGGAGCACCTCAAGGAAGGACAGGACCCCCTCCTCCCAGTCCAAGTACACTGCCACTGTGCACTCAGCATTTTCACTGTAGCACCTCCTTCTGGCTCTTCTTGAGATAATCTTGTGTTTATTATTATGCCAGGCTACGTAATACCCGGCGGAGCAGTCCAGAGCCCAGGAGAGGCAATTGCCTCCAAGCATACTGTCCTGAGTTTTTCCTTTCCTCTGGATCCCTCTATAAGTCACCGCTATAGACACCAGGCCTCTCCATTTCACCTCCCAGTAACAGCGCTCCGTCAGGCCCTCGCTGCACATAACCTGGTGCCAGAATTCAAAGTTGTCTGCCCCCTCCTGGTCTGGGGTCTCTTCTACATTACCATCTACAACACAGTTGTTCTCAAACCACAGGAGCCCTCTGTGTGCTGTGTTCAGGTCCATTGTGAGTTCACAGGTATCTGCATAAACAGGCACAGAGTGAGCAGACTACCAGTTGACACATGCATTGAGAGTATACTTACACTTTTTTGGTCCTGGATTCAGCCGACACACTCCACCATGCCCTGTCCTGGGAGTTAGGGATAGCCAGTTAATTCATTTACAGTAAACATGTTTTTTTTCTTGTCCCAGAGATAATAAAAATGGCCATTCAGACTTTACCTGAGCATGGTGAGGCTGCAGGCAGGCTGCTTTTGTGCTGCAGACAGTATGTCTAAGTCTCCAGGATGGTTGTACCTCAGATCCAGCTCTTTAAGCTGACAGCTGTCCAGTGCACTTCGCAGGAGACTGAAGCCTTTCTCTGTGAGCAAACAGCCCGAGAGCCTATAGTAGACACAATCACAACAAACATAATCTTTATCCCAATTTTCTGACATGAGATTGAGAATTTTATTTAGCCATCATCACATATCATATTTATTTATTGTAAAGTTAATCATATGTTTTGACACAGGACTGAAAAAGGGGTGTGACCTGAGTATCTCCAGACTGCAGTGAGGGCTCACAAGTCCACAGCAAAGAAACTTTATCCCCAAGTCCTGGAGCTGGTTATTACTCAGATCCAGGTCCCGCAAGGCAGACGTATGACACTGCAGGACCGCGTTGAGGTCCTCACAGCTTCTGCTTGTCAAGTCACAGCCACTCATTCTGAGGAACACATCACTATTACAGACTTCATGTGCCATGAGTGAAGTGGACTGAAAGAGGCTTTATGAAAACAAGGGCACCTAAGGGTGGTGAGGGTGCAGCGTGAGCTCTGTAGGACCTCTGAGAGCAGCCTGACTCCCTGGTCCTGGAGGCAGTTGTCACTCACATCCAGCTGTGTCAGAGGAGAGGAGAGCAGACCACACAGCACTCTGCAGCTATCCTGAGTGAGTTTGCAGCCTCTAAGCCTGGACGCAACATACATGTAACACCCTACACACTGTGTTCACATGTACCAGGACACAGGACCAACCTGAGGACCTGAAGATTACTGGGCGGATTCGTCAGCCCGCCAGCCAATGTGGACAACCCAGAATCCTTCAGCTCCGTGTAGCTCAGATCCAGCTTTTTTATCAAACAGGATTCACTCCTGAGAACATTGGCCAAGGCCTGACAGCAGGGGTTTGATAAAGTGAAGCCAGTCAAGCTAGGGAAGCATTGAAGATGTCAGAGTTGTAAAAATAAATGCAGTTTGGAACAATTAAAGAATACCTTGATTTCATGGACACTTTGATCACTGGTAGAAGCCTAAAAAAAGCTTCTTCTGAGCAACCAAACATTCTCAGCTCAAAGACTTCACACGTGTCTGAGAGCAGAGTGAAGACCAGTGCAGACCACTGAACAGAAGACATCCTTTCGCCTGAGTATCCAGAGCTTAGAAACCTCTGCACCTCCTCCAACAGGCTTGCATCCCCCAGCTCATTCAGACACTGGAACAGGTTTATGGTCATGGTTAATGGAAGACCTTCACTGATCTTGTCCTTTATGTACGCTGCTGCGTCCTTGCTGCTATGGGAGCTGGGCTGGATGTGCTTTGTGAGCCCCTGGAGGAGATTCTGGTTGCTCTGTATTGACAAACCCAAGAGAAAACGCAGAAACAGGTCAAGGTGTCCATTACGACTCTGCAGGGCCGTGTCCACAGCACTGCGATAAAAGGCCTTCTCAGCCCCTCTGTCATTCACTGGCTTCAGCTTGGGCTTTGTGGAAGGGACTTCAGACAGAAGGTTGACTCCAGAATTGAAGAAGGTCAGATGGACATAAAGAGCAGCCAGAAACTCCTGGACACTGAGATGTATGAAGCAGTAGACCTTGTCCCGGTGCAGGCCTTGCTCCTCTCTGAAAACCTGAGTGACCACTCCAGAGTACACTGAGGCCACTGCAGTGTTCAGCCCACACTGTCTTAGGTCAGACTCATAGAAGATGAGATTTCCTCTCTGCAGCTGCTCAAAGGCCAATTTTCCCAGAGACTGTACCATCTTCTTGGTCTCTGGAGTCCAGGGAGGGTCCATCTCAGAGCGTCCGTCATACTTACGACTCTTCACTTTGGTGTGGACCACCAGGAGGTGGATGTATATCTGAGTGAGGGTGTGGGGTAGTCGGCTCACAGCCCCTGTCTCCATCACATGTTTCAGGACAGTGGAGAGGATCCAGCAGAAGATTGGGATGTAGCACATGATGTGGAGGCTGCGGTTTGTCTTCATGTGGTTAATGATGACTGTGGCCTGTTCATCTTCAAATCTCTTCCGGAAGTACTGCTCTTTCTGTGGGTCAGTGAACCCCCGCACCTCTGTAACGACGGCGACACACTCAGCTGGGATCTGATTGGCTGCTGCAGGACGTGTGGTTATCCAGAGTTGAGTGAAGGGGAGGAGCTTCCCCCTGATGAGGTTCACCAATAAGACCTCCAGGGGGGCAGACTCTGTCGGGTCTGTCAGGCTTGGACAGTTTTGGAAGTCCAGATTAAGTCTGGACTCATCTAAACCATCAAATATAAATACAACTCTAATGTCATCAAAGCTGCAGATTCCAGCTTCTTTAATCTCTACAAAGAAGCGCTGAACAAATCCCACAAGGCTGAAGCTTGTGTCTCTGAGCACATTGAGCTCTCTGAAGCTGAATGGGAGCATGAAACGAATGTTGTGGTGGGCTTTGGCTTCAGCCCAATCTAGAACCACCTTCTGGACACAAAGGGTTTTACCTATACCTGCCACTCCCTTCATCAGCATTGTCCTCGCTAACTGGCCTCCACAGAGGGAATTCCCAAACATTTCCTGACATTTTACAGGCTTGTCCCGGTGTTTGCGAGCATCGGTTTGTATCTGGCAAACCTCATGTTCAATGTTGACACACTCATTGTCGCCCTCTGTCATCCATAGGTCTGTGTAGATCTGACTGAGGTTGGTTTGGTGTCCGGCTTTACTGACTCCCTCAAAAACATGGTTGAATCTCCTCTTCAGTTTGGATTTCAGATTTAACATACATTTCACAGCTTTAGTCCCTTCAAAACAAAACAAAATAAATTATGTCACAAATTTACAAAAATAGCTTATGACACAATATGTAAACCCATCCAAATAAAATACATATTTTATATACTAAACTGTTATCTAAACAACAACTTCCTTCTCAAAAGCAGACCCATTAGTGTCAATTTCTGACCTTAGAGTAAATTCTGTGCATCTGTCTAGTTAACAAATAAATCCGTCAGATTAAAAAATTATACATCTTTTGATAGGCTGTGTTCACATTATAAAATTTGACTATGTCATAATCTCAGATGGTGGGTATGGGCCTATGTAACTCCATGGGAGAACCTTATCATTATTTGTTAAGGATTGGGTCTGCAAACCTGCTATATTAATCTCATGTCTTTAAATCCTTTCCATTGGCAACAATCACTCCTTTGGAATTGAAAAATGGCATCTCTGTCTGAGGCTATTGTGAAAAATAATAATTTCATTTTTGTTTATTATACTATCAGAGAAGATGTTAAGCTAGTTTTGGTTTCATGTGGATAGGTAAAGTAATTACAGAGATATTAACCATAAACCAGGTCAACAAATCTGCAATCTGACAGTTAAACGGCAATTTCAGTCATAGAACCAGGCCTGCCCTCTATCTTAATTTTAAATTATAAGAATTCTAGAATGGTGTGATGCTACGTGAATCCAACCTATATTTTTACTGTAAGTACCATCCCTCAGACAAGAGCCCCCCACTTACGAATGAGCAGACACTGAGCCAAGGGGTCCTGGTTCATTTTTCTGAGGAAGTGTGTGGACAGGTGGAGTACTGCCTCTCTGCTGCTCTTTGTGTCCTCATCTTCACCTGTGCTCTCCTCTGGGTCAACGTCAATCTCTTCACTCAGAATCCTGTCCAAACGATTCAGTTCACTCTCCAAAAATGCTTCAATTGCCACTTTGAGCTCCTGTAAAAGTTCAGACCCTAATTACGATCACTAAGAATACAAGTTTAGACTAACATAACTTTCTGCAAACTCAAAGCTGTAAATCCACAAATTGTTTCCTAAATACCCACTTTCATGATGTGACTGTGTGACTTGTGATACTTGAATTCTGATCTGTGCTGGTCACCGTAAACATCTGATGAACTACACTGCAGACCACTGCTCAAAGAAGACATTCGAGGTTAAGAAAAGCTGTGCCACAAATGAGAAAATGAAACGCCATTGGTCCTATGATTAAACACTGTGTTGCTAACTACACATATTTAATCACCTTGCAGTCTGACTTAAACCCATGTCAGACCTGCCCTCAAGTGATTGTGCGTTAGATCTGAATTCATTTGGTTGCTCCATGGACCCGTTACGGTTCAGAGAGACAGAGCTACATACAGATGTGAGTGCCCCCTGTTGGATCCTGCAAAATAAAACAAGAAAAACAGAAACTTGGTGAATGACATTGAATGATAACGTTTAAAATACGAATTTGGACTCGGACCTTTCATTCACTGAGTCCAGATCCAGGTTCAAATCTTTGGATACATCAACTGGATCTGAGGATGTGGGCCTGGGAAAACATAGAACATGACTGCATCTTTATTCCTTACAAACACTGGCCTATATTGTTTGTTGTTTATTTATTTGGATCCCCATTAGCTGTCACTAAATTTACAGCTACTATTCCTGGGTCCTATTCAAAAATACTCATAGGCTACAAAACCATTTCCATACATTTAAAATACCATATCATATGTACAACCAACCATTATATCAAATTGTTCACCCTGAGAAAAAACTTCGACAAAAGGCTTCCCTACTGTTTTTGAAACGAGATTGGGTTTCCCATGGAGTGGTCACTGCGCGCGCTCACACAACTGGCGGCTGGACCAAGTGCCCCTTGCTGCTCCTCCATCGTGCTGGTGAGCGGTGTCCTCAGCTAGGGTCCACTCAAAATCTGCTCACTGTTCACTGAAACACAGAAAACAGAAGGCCCTTGGATTCCAAAGTGAGGTCTAGGGCCCGCTGTGGGGCAATGTAATTTGTATTTTTATTTGTAAATATACAAGGAAAAATATACTACATATTATTCAATTGCAATAAGGACCTTCCGGATCAACATGGGGTCCGCGACAACGAATTAAAATATAGGCCTGGCTAATCACACTGGACTATATCATTTTGTGCATACCATTGTAAAAATCAGACAAAAAGAGTCCTAAATAAACGCTAATGGATTGATTGATCTTCTTCACAAATGCCTACCCAATTCATCACAAAGTAACATAATGACTACCTGTAGCCCAAAGACTGTAGCGTAGACCAGGACTGAAAAAAAAATCGAACAAATTCACTGCAGACATACGGTTTTCCTTTTCGTATGAGGAAAAATAAGGCTGCCGTCATCTTGTTTTACCTTTTCCATTTCCAGTAAATGAAAGTGAAAGTAAAATAGAATCAAACGTTAATGAGACAACTGCGCCATCTACAGTTGGGAAAGAATGAGCCTTATAACAGTGGTTCCCAACCTTTTTTGGCTTGAGTACCCCCAAAACGTTGTCTCACACTCTTGAGTATCCCCTATTAACCGTACCAGAGTTTCTTTAGTAATTATAAATCCGTTTACTGGTACAATGCTAATTATAACTATTATTGTTTCTTGTTTTAATATCATTCATGCCAAAATTATCACACAGAAGCATTCTTAAGGATGTAAGATTCACTATAAAGAATAATTTGCATTAAAATACATATTCAGTGCCACCTGGCTCACATACCCTAAGGGATCCCCGTACCCCGGGCCCACTGCCCTACAAGATTGACGTTTTTCTTTATCAGAAAGCAGAGTAGAGTAAAAGACATACTGTGAATGATATCCTCTAAAGAGAATGTATTGAATGTACCTTTCTAAATCTTTATCTTAGAGTAAATTAGTTAAGAATTGTTTTTAAATGTTGGTAGGCCACTGCATAGTTTGAGCCATGAGATATAGCTGTTAAATCAACTAAATAACATTTTTAAAAGCAAAACTCCTTAAAATTCTGATTTGAAAATATAGTGCAAATTCCAACAAAGACAAAGAGCATTCTTAGAGCTTAAGTACATTTAATTGTTGTTGAGATGTAACATGTAAACCATATAAAAAGACAAGGATCCCGTCTGACCTTTCACAGACTCAAGGACTGGTCATAAAAGTCACAGACCTGCTCCTCACTTTGTTCATAGAGCAGGTACACGCACCATACAGTTCAGTTATAACACACAAAAACAAAAAAACAAAAAATAGAAAAACATACTTTCATAATATTAAATAAAATGTTAAAAGGTGCAAAACTATTGAGTCAGACAGTGACAAGCTTTACTCAGAAGTACATGTACCTTTATGCTAACGATATGGATGTAGGTGCGTCACAGCTGCACAGGCCTAAAACAGGAGCTCACAATTTCTCAGAATTCATTTGTGCACCTCTGCAAACATCCAAATATTTTGGCCACAGAAAAGCTAAGTTTGAGTTAGTGTGCAAGACAAAAGGTTTTTTTAATAATTAAAAAAAGAAAATATTTTATTAGTTTAAGTGACGGTGGAATTAAGAAACTGTCATTTACATCAGCATTGACTGCCTGCATGTTGCTTTTTAAAGAATATTGGGAAATGACCAGTTTAAATGTACAGTAGGTTTGAGATATGAATGTAACATGTAACCCCACTTTCATGGGACACAGACGTGCTGGGGGTGAGGGCAGCCTATAGGGTCAGACCCAGTGGAATGTGACTGACTCCCTCCCCCTTACGAGGGGCTAGTGTGCTACAGTCCTGGGGCTTTCAGACAGTGAGCTGTGGATGATGCTGCGGATGGATTTGACCCCTGGATCCTGAAGGATGGAGCGATGGTCCCCCTCGATCACATGCACTGATACAGGGCCGTCACACACCTACAACACACAATACCACTCATAACCAACAGACCAAAAGTAATAAAAGGATTTATACATGGCAGTTATTTTTGACACTGCTTCATGTGTAAAACTAACTGTTGATACAAAGTTTGTGGCTTTAAATGTCCTCACTGCATGCTTGAGGTGTTCAGAGGTTTTCTTACTTCGTGAAGCTTATAGTCTGCTCCTAGACTCTGGTCATACTGGCTG